>JBBMKD010000001.1:111463438-111496686 GCA_037834095.1 Argya squamiceps
AAACTAATTAACCCCCCCCCCCCCCCCCCAAGCTATTTGATTTAATTTGTTTTGAATTATTCTAATATTTTCATTTTTTGTATTGTCATTTGGCTGCGTTCCATTTTTGTTTTAATTTTTTGACAAATTTGCTGGAAATAGTGATGCATTTCTTGATTCTTAATGACCCATGACATAGCATTAACACTCCTGAGGCATATGTAAGAAGCTCAGATACTTCAAGTAGCAGCTGCCAGCTGTGAGGCAACACATTTGGCTTTATTCATCAGTGGACTCTGTCAGTGGTGGCTTTTTACTCTTTGTCTCTCCTGTCATTAGAAACAGTGGCTTTATTCCTGTACTTTGAGTTATTGTACAATAGGAAAATAAAGGAATAACATACTCAGTTTTGGACCTTCGGTGTTGCTGGTTCTGCTCCATCCATATTGGAGTTTTTGAAATGTAAGGGCAGCATAGAACTGATGGGTCCCTTTCATTATTTGGGTGTACTTTTTCTGGAGCTGGAAGGTGTTAGCAAGCCAACCCTCAAGCCTTTGGTACCCTGTTACACCTTGAAGCCTGCTCTGGTGGTGTGGTTTTGGTTTGCTTATCCTGGGTTTCAGCACCATTTATGTGATGGTTTCATGTTTGCTGAATTTTGTTTGCCAGCTGGGAGATAGGATTTTGGAAGAAAAAGGCAAAAGAGGCCCCAGCTTAAGATAAAGAGATAGATTTTGTTAACACACACTAAGAGAAGCAAAGGAAAAGGAAAAAAATACCCCACAAATGAATTTCTTAACCAACCCTTTCTCCCACCACAGACTGTTCATTTTCTACAAACAATGTAAAGAGGCAAAACTCAGAATTCCAGGTTGGTACCACTTATAAAACAGTCTGAGAGAGAGGTCTCTCCTGTTGTTTGGTAGCTTTCCACAAGAGAAAGAGTCTGCTTGTGGCTTCCAACTCACACAAATGCAGCTGCCCAGGAGATTCTGCAGTTGTGGAACCTCCCATATTCACGTAGCCTTTCCCGTGTCTACATGTGGGCTGTAGACTCACATTGGGGGTGGCACTTTTAAAGAGAAACAACTTCAAAGGCAAAGGATTCTTCAAGTCAAGGAACAGAGATGTCTTCTTATTTCTTTTGCTGGCACAGGGTTTTTTTCTTATCTCTGTTCCAACCTCTCATGGGATCACAAGATCAGAGCTACTAATTCAATGTTCACTCAGTCCATCACAGATACCTTTACTCAAATCCACAAACCATCTCCCCAGTTTATGTTGTCCACGATTTAAAGGATTGTTCTAGTATATTACAGTCTGTTACCATAACACATAGGAGATTTTCAGCATAGAACCAAGGCAGCTTGTCATCTCTTCTACCTGAAAAGTCACTCTTTACTGACTTTGAGATCTCCATATCGTCCCTTTACATGTCTCCAATTTGGCCTTTTCTCTCATCTCTGAAAAAAGTTAGAATTTAAGAAAGTCTCAATCTGTGTCAGGAAAGAGTTAAAGCTTGCCCAGGCCTGTCGTGGCCAGGTGATCTCTGCCTCGAAGGTTTCAAGGCCATGCAGGTGGGGTGAGGGGGGTTAAAGCTGATGGATACCTTCATTTTCACCCTAGATCTGAAGACGTGAGCCACTCGAAGCTGCTCTTCAGGGCCCAGCGTAGGGTGAGGGAGAGATCCAATCCTCCCTTCAGGCCAGGGGTGTTGGCAGCTGGGGATGGGGGCATGGTCCTGCCACGACCAGCCCTGATCCCCACTGTGGCCCTGGATACTCAGCCAGCATTGCCAAACTGCAATCCTCCTTCTCTTCCCTGTCAGGAGCCAGGGGGAAAAAAGAGGGGACACTGTGTGAGGGGACACTGTGTGAGGGGACACTGAGAGAGGGGACACTGCTGGCCCTGGCAGCGGCTCCTTTGGAGGCCCAGCCAGGCCTGGCCCAGGGGCCCAAACCCAAAACTCTGACTTAAAAAGTGATGCTAACTCCTTGCCAGATGGAAGAGGAGAAAAGGGCCGAGTCACCTGGGATGTCTTGATTTAAATCTGGGCTCTCCAGAGGCATGGACAACACTCCTGTTGGTCAGCCAAGCCCATCCCCAGCCTCACATCTGTGCTAAACCACCACAGGTGGGGAGCTCCATCCCCAGTTCCCTTGTCTGGGACCTCCAGCTCCCTTTAAAGGACTCCTGAAGTTTGTTTTTTTTCAGATGCACCCAGTAAAGTGCTTTAATAGCTCAGTAGACATCAGGAGGGGAACGAGGGCAGTGAGAGGGAAGGACAGTTGTACACTGAACTCTTCTGCATCGTCAGAGTGGGTTTAGGGCACTTTAAAATAGTCTATATAAAGATATGTGAGGTGAGTTAGAGGCCAAAGTATTGGACTGAGATAAGGCAGACCAGTCCCTTCTAGCTCTCTAGTTGTTGGGATGAGGAGTGTTTGACAGGTCAGTTTGGTTCTCCATGACCCAGCTGTCTTATCTGAGAAATTGTTGCAGTTCCCTTGATGTGCTTGTAAAACATTTTGAAGTGTGGGAGTGATGTGTGCTTAGGAAAACCAGATTATATCATTATTGGATGCTACAGATTGATTTTTGCCTTAAACATTTGCAGAACCAATGAGAGCTCAGTGGTTTTGGATTCATGTAGTTTTAAAAGATTGGAAAATGTGTATGTGTAATAACATGGAAGTCTGTATTTACCTGTGAGTTCCTGTATTTTATAACAGGGAAACTGTTTTTGATCAGAAGCTGGATAGGAAATAGATTAACAAGAACTAAATTGGGAGTGATGGTGGAAAACCAGTCAAACAAGAGAGATCTTTTTTCCTCAGTTTATTTGAAAAAAACCCCACAAAAACAAACAAACAAAACCCAAAACAAAAACAAAAAAAACCAAACAAAAAAACAACACTCACAGAAACTCCCAAAAAAGGGTGAGGAACACTCTTCCCTGTTAATTTGCAAAGGAGAATTTACCATTACCTTTCAAATGGTAATGTAAAAAAATATTAGGGATTTTTTTGGTCATAGTCCCTGTTGGCTTACCTCAGAATCACCATTTCTCCCTGGTATCACTAAACTTCCTAACCTTTTTATTCCTTCTCCTTTTCAGAGGACAAGGAGCAGAAATATCCTCCTGTGATTTATTTGTCCCTAAGTCTGGGCAGAGCTGCACTTCCCAACTGCTGTGAAGAGCTGGGCAAGGATGGATGGGACATAAAGCCAAGCACAGGTCCTGGAGCCTTAGTCACCAGTCTGATGGACGTTCAGTAAGTAGGAGTGAGACTCATTTCTCACCTGTCTGCCACACAAATAAGTTCAGTCGTGCATTATTTACACCTGTTTGCTGATAAGCAAATACCAGCCTCAGCCTCCCTGAAGTGTCACAAAGAATTGGCACAGCAGGTGCCCAGCAGCTGTTGGAATCTGCTTCAGTGACATTTCCAGTTCAGTTTTGGGTGAGATGATGCCTTGATAGAGGCAAAAATAACCTATTACTTTGGGCTGAATTACGTTGTCTCTTTACACACCTGCAATGTGCAGGGTTTTGCTCTGCAAAGTGGAGAAAGGTATTTCTCAGTGTAGGACTGAGGCACTTTCTAGGCTTTTTTTCTTGTGGAGCAACATGAGAGGACTCAGCAGACAGCAGCATTTATTAGAATGGCTGCTCGTGGAGGTGTATGACTGCCTATTTTAGACCTGCACCAGCAAACATTTTTTGTATTTCTTGTGTCTGTGGCAATCAGTGGTTTTGCTCAATGTTAACATTTAACTTTAAAATAAACTGTTGGATGCTTGAAACTTTGGATGCAGAACCTCTCTTTTTCACCCTGTTTGCAAAACTTTCACATTGCTGTGGCACAGATCCCCTGCCACTCTTCTCTCCCTGTTTTTGTTGTGGTGACTACAACACACAGCCAAGAAAACAAATGTTTGGAACACTTAAGAGTAAAAAAAATGCAACAGTGGGGGCTGCAAGTTGTGCTGCTATCATGAATTGGTTGAATTTGTATTTTCTGATGCTTGGTGGTTTCTGTGTCATAAACCTCACCTGAGTAAGTGCTGAGAGAGGCACGAGGACATGAACATGGGACTGACACCGTGTGGGTGGCTGCCAGGATATTCTTTGACTCTCTTTCTGCCAACGAGAGTGAGCACTGACTTGACCTTCTCAGTTTGTGCTGCCCTCGTGCTAATGAATAGTTGCCACTGTATAATCCTCAGGCTTGCATTGAGAGGCTGCTGAGATCTGATTTCATGCTGCACCTTGATTTGTACCCTCTCTTCAAATACTTCCGTTTGGTTTGGGGCAGGGTTTTTTTTTGTGTGTGTGGGGTGGGGTTTAATGTTATTTTTTTAATTTTATTTTTTATTTTTATTTATTATTTATTTATTTAAAATTTGTTTTATTTCTTCTCTCTGCAAATCTGGCCTTTTTCCAAAGGGAAACCTAGACAAAGCCTCCAGTGGTGATTGTTTTCTTTTTTGTTTGTTTATTTGTATAGGTTCACACTTGACTCCCTGACACTTGAATTGTTTCTGTACTGTTGACAAAGGAAAAATGACCTCCACTCTAGTAAGTAAACAAAATATTCACAATGCTCCTCTCTGACTTTTTTTTCTTTTAATATGGTTTTATTTCTTTACACGTAACAGCCTGCTGAGTGATGTCCTGATTAACAAGTCTTTTAACACATGGACTATTTGTTGTGTTTCGTTTTTTTGGCAAAAAGAGGAGAAGATGCAGGTGTAAGAGGCTCAAATTAACCAACATTTCAAGTGCTCAGATACTTTCAAGGGAGATTTATGCTTTTGAGCACATGCTTTTGATTTATTTAAGCTTGTTTCGGTGGGATAGGTTAGAATGGCTTCTAACTAGTTCTTAAGCTCTTCCAGGATAAATATTCCACGACCTGCACATGCTTTTGATTTATTTAAGCTTGTTTTGGTGGGTTAGGTTAGAGTGGCTTCCAACCAGTTCTTAAAGCTCTTCCAGGATAAATATTCCATGACCTGTTGCAGGCCAGTGTGTGTCAGAAATAGCTGAGGTGTACCTGGTGCTGTCACAGCACGAAATGAGGCAGTAAGCATTTATCCTGGATCTGCACAAAGGCTGTTACTTGTCAGCATTTCTCTCTGTGCTGCTGCTGCCCACAGCTGTCCTTGCTGTTTATTTCCACCCTGTCAGATGTCCCAGGACAAATGTTTGTGCAAACAGCTTGGGAGGGCTAGCTTCAAGAATCCTTCTTAGATTGCTATGGATCAGCAAACTGATCTTGCCAGAGGTTTTCCAGCCTCTCTCTGTGTTATTTTCATCATTCAAAACGTGAGGTTTTAGGCATGCTCTGTGAATCTCTCTGTCTGTGTAAGTCCATAGTAAGCGATCTACGTGCGCGGGGTGTGTTTTACAGAGCAGGGCTCTGCAATTCTGCCTTTCCCTCACTTTCTCCTGTTTTTCCCTCCTCCCCACGCCACTCCTCAGGGTCCACCACCGCCATACTATGAGAACAGGGGCTTCCAGCCTGAGCCCATCTACGCTGCCAGGCAGGCAGCAGGTGCTAACCCCTACCCACAGCTCTTCTCCGCTGGCGCTCCCTCCGTGCCAAGCTACGTCCCCAGGGTGGCCACCCACCAGTCCACCCGGCCACCAGCAAGCCCACCCAGGAGAACGTGTGCAGCCAGTGAGTTTTGGGGGGATTCTCCCTGGTTTTGGTCCTGAGATCTGTCCAAGTGAGATAACAAAGGGAAGGGACCTTCCCTTCCGAGTTGTGTGTTGGAAGAGATGATCCATCTCCATCCTTGTGGATGAAGAAGGGACAGCTGGCTGGTGCAGCTGGGTGCTTCTGCGGGAAGGATGGTGGAATGGAGAAAAGTCTGGCTAAAACTGACTGATTTTAATGTCAAATTAGTGCTGGTGGGTGGAAATTATTTAACTTGTGAACCTAATTTCTCTTTTTCTCCTTGCTTTCTGTTCAGGTCTAAGGAAAACCATAATAATAATCTTATCTATATTAATAGTCATCTGTTGTGCAATTGCTGCTTTCTTCATCTGGTATTTTGGTAAGTTGGGTTTTTTTTGTTTTTTGGTGGTGTTGGTTTTTTTTTTTTTTTGAAGAAAAGGTGTATTAAACTTCTCAAGTCAGAAATATCCATTCTCATTTTATACTTTATGCTGAATTAAGGACAGAAAAGTCTTTGTTACTTTTCTCCTAAGAAATGAGCTTATGTTGCCTCTTAATGGCTCAGTTTTGCAGTTTTGTTTATGGGTTGAGGTGGGGGTTTTTTGGCCTTTGTTTTTTTTTCTTAATGCTGCTGTTACTTACTAAATTTGAGCTTCACTTAATTTCAGGTGAAGGGAGGGGATTGCAGTAAGATGTGTAAACCTTATCTGCAAGGGTGTAAACGGTCAAAATGTGTTTTTCTTTGCTAAAATGGGATCTCCCTTGGAGCAGAAGTCATTTACACCCATTGATTTGTTTCTGTGGGGCTTTTGTGTAAACGTTGCATGAGCCCAGTCTGTCTCAGCACTCTAAAGCTGTTCCATGGATATTTGCCTTGGAAATCATCCCCAGCTGGGGTGACTGATCTCTGAAGCAGGGCTGGACCAAGTCTGTTCAGCTCAGGTGAAGTTTGCCTTGTGCTGTCTCAATTTCTCTTTCAATGAAGGCTGCTTTGCTAAAAAAGCAGGACACTAAAAATTTGCTGGTTTGAGGAGCCTCTCCTTTCTGTTCTGCTCAGGAAAGGAGGAAGAGAGATCTAGTGGAAGATTTCTCTGCTCATTGCATTGGGGCTGGACTAAAATGGTATTTAAAGATCTCTTCCTAACTATTCTGTGATTTTAAGGGAGTTCATTTAGAACTATTAGTATGACACTTCGTGTTTTTAGGGGCATTTTTTTTGACTCATTTTGATTTAAGCAGGGTGAATGTAATCCTGATTTAAATAAGACCAAAAGTACTTAATTGAGGCACTCACTCTCCTCCTCCTTTTCTGCGTGTTAACGCTGTGCCAGTGCTGACTCCCTTCTGACAACATAATGGTACCTGATTATTCAGGGGAGGTCAGTGGCCAAAATCCAATCAGCTGCATCAGGGACTTGATCTGACAAGTGATGCAAGGACAGAGCAATCCATCTTCTGCCATGGCAGGCGGGGTTTGAGGGGTTTCCCTCCCACCTCCGGGTTTAAGAGCCGCTTCCAATGTTTTGCTCCATCCCAGTGGGAAACTCTTTGAGAGCTGGGCTGGTGTGCAGCCTCGTGGCTGTGTTTCTCTCTCCCTGCAGTGGAGAACCACTGTCTCAGCTCCCTGATCGAGTGTGGATCCTCAGGGGTGTGCATGTCCCCCTCCCAGTGGTGTGACGGAGTGAGCGACTGCCCCAACGGGGAGGACGAGACCCGCTGTGGTGAGTGACAGCATCCAGGGGCTGGGGGCAAAATCCTGCATCAACTGCAGGAGCCTGGCAGCAGATTGCCTTGTCCAGAGCTTCCCTAAGCTGCAACAAGGCTGTTTTAGCCTCAGGTCTATCCTTAAAATGCTGTAGGATGTGTGTTATATATTGATGTTCAGTTTGTTTCCAGCCCGATTGAAGAGCTGAAATAAAATGCTTGACTCAGGGGTTTGAGCTGCCTCGACTTTGAGTCAGTTTTTTAAATATCACCTTTTCATTTGGGTGGGGTTTGTGCAGAACTGAATCTGCTAGCGTTGTCTCTGGAGGGAACAGTCAGTGGTGACTTCTCAGTAAGCTCCAGATGATGACATAAACCTGGTGGTCTTCAGTCAGGCTTGTCTTTTTCATGTATTTTGCATTCCTTGTTCTCCCCTTAGTTCTTCAACTACTTCAAATAACTCATTTGTGGAAGAAAGCCTGGCCTAATCATTGCTTTCAACTGAAAAGATGGCAAGGGAAGCTTTAGTGCAGAGCTGAAGGTAGAAGGTGGAAACATTGATTTGTCTGTTCCAGAGGTTTGGCATCTTGTGCCAGTGCCACGCTGGAAAACCCCAGCTGTGCTTTAAATTCCCTCTTTAAACCTTAATTCAGCCCATTCTCATGCAGGGTTAGAATTTGCTGGCAGCTGTTCCACTCCATTTGGTTGAATAATGGGTTTTTGGAGAAGCCTGTTTCAATCCGTTCTTTTGCTTGAACTATTTTTTATTAAATTCTTGTGCAGGCAAATACATAATGGGACATGGAATGTCAGAGCTAATTGCTCCTGGTTACATTCTTGCTCTACAAAGTGCTTCTCTGAAGAAAATTGGTGTATTAAGAGATAATATAAAGTGTTTTTGAATAGATCATATTTTATTTATACACAGTAAGTGATATATTAAGAAATATATGGTTGCATAGAGAAAAGATCAGAAAATTTTCATTATTGCAATCTTTCTCAGTGGTAGAATATAGAAGAGAATTTTGAGCATAAAAGCTGAAATGAAAGGCTGAATCCTATCTTGTACATTTGCATTTTAAAACTGGTGGTTCTTCTAAATTGCCTTACATGAAAAGAAGTAAGTCATTGCCATATTTCTGTCTACTGGATATTTACTCAGAATTTGAGAAGAAGGGAACATTAAATTAACATCAGTTCGTGCATGAAGTGGATGTTATGGGTAACTACTTCCAAGCAGAGAAAGCAGTAATAATAGCATGTGGTGTTCTTAGTTTCTTTTTTTTTCTTCTTCTTTTTCCCTTTCTTCCTTTTCTGGCAGTTAGACTTTTTGGACCAAATTTTATCCTGGAAGTTTATTCACCTGTCAGCAAATCCTGGTATCCTGTTTGCCAAGATGACTGGAATGATGATTATGGGAAGACTGCATGCAAAGACATGGGCTACAGCATGTAAGTCCAACCTCTGTCAGCCTTTGCTCTGACACAGAAAGGTTAAAATTTCCCTCTTGCCATTTTTAATGTGTTTGAGGCTCTGCTGTGAAAACGTACTGGCAAAGGCATCTCTTCATCTTGTCCTGTTACACGAGGTGCATGCATATCAGATAAAAATATTATTTTAACCTAGTGACTGGTGGGAAATGGAGCTTGACAAATGTTTAAAGAATCTGAGACTGGCTGGGCTGCACTACCAGGCTTTGGTGTTCACATAAAAACAAAAATAAATATTTCTAGTGCTGTCATGTCAGAGGCTCTAGCCTGGCACAGCTCATTGTTATCACTTGTCTGAAAACTGAAACCACTGCTGGGTTTCATAGTGGACTTTCTGTTTTGCAGAGATACATATTTCTACAGTCGTGGGGTAGCCCCTGAAGTCAGCTTCAAGAGCTACATGAAGCTGAACACAAGTGCTGGGAATATAGACTTGTACAAAAAGCTGTACATCAGGTATTTTGTTTAATAAAAGCCTCTCTCCTTTCATGCAGGGTCTCTCCAGATGCTGCAAGAGGTGTAGCTTCTGCCTGCAGCATAATGCAAGCAACATCTTTCAGTGGGGATGGTTGGAGGGAAAGAGACTTTGGTTTAAATCTGATTGCAGCCACTGCTCTTCCCTCTTTTTAAAAGCACAGCTGTCATTTTTCCATCCTCCCTGTCCTCTTCTTAAAGAAAAAATGTCTCATCTTCTGTGCTGTCTAGAAGGTTGCCATGTCAAAGGTATTTTTCAAAGGCTCTCTGACCATGAACAGGAGTTTGTGAATGGTGACAAGAGCTACAAGCCACAACACATTCACAGCAGCTGGCACAGCCTTTTTTCCAGTCACATGAACACACAGCATGCAAAAATGGACCTTGACTGTGGAAAGCATCATTTTTATTACCATTAAGCAGCTCTGAAGTGTCCAGTTTCAAAACCTGTACCCTGCTGTGCCTGCAAACTTCCTGCAGCTCCCTTGTTGAATTCTTCTGCAATGACTTCCTAAATCAGCTAGACTTTCTCTCAAGCTGTTCTTCATCTTACTTCTCATTAGGCTTACAAACCTTTTGTGCTCATGTCTGCAGTGTCCCACAGGACAGTTTTGGGGAATGCAAGGCATGGTGGAGGCCAGATGGTGGCTGGTAGGGTAGCTGGAGAAAGTGAGGAAAGGAGGGAAGGAAGATGAGGCTGAAGGCAGGGCATGTAGCTGGAAAGGGTAGAAAGCAGCTGGAGAGGTGGACTTTGCTCACCATTTCCTTCACTGAGTGCTAAGATCCTGTTTGTTTTTTTTATTTCTCCTGCAGTGGTTCCTGTGCCTCGGGAAAGGTGGTTTCTCTGCGCTGCATAGGTAATTCACTGGCTTTTTCAAACTTCTGCCTCTCCATGCTTTGAAATGCACTGCCTGGCAAATCCTTTTGGACCTGTGGCACTAATTGCTGTTTTTGCATGGGCAAATGATTTAACTCTGGTTCCCAAATAATGCAGTTTTAGGAGCAGGGTAGGAGAGGAGACAAGAAAGACAGTGGACCCCCAGTTGCTTTTGTCTTTGCTGCCACTGGTTCCTTTAAATGACTTGTGGTGAAGCTCCACATCCATCTCCCAGCAGCTGTGTTGGGATGTCTGTGGCACATTTGCTCACCAAGATTCATCAACTGGGTGGGCAGTGCCCTCTTGATGTGATCCCTGCCCTGAGGAGTCTCCTGGCTGTTGGCTGCTTTGTTGCACAGCACAGAGGTGTCTGAGTCACCAGAGGTTCCTGAAAGGTGTAAAGAGTTTATGGTGAGCCAAGGGCAGCAGCTGCCAGGTGGGGTCTGCAATTGAATGGGGGTCTGGACAATGGCAGAGTTGGGATTTGGTGTCAGGGCAGGGCTTTGAGCTGTGCTGTGTCCTGCAGGTCAGGCACAGTGTCTTTGTTTGGAATGGCAGGTGTCTGCCACGGAAAAGCCAGAGCTTCCCTTGGAATGGAGAATGTAAACCCCCTCCCTCTGAATTATTATAATTTTGAAATTAAGGAGTTTTCAGGCAAAGAGATGGGAATAAGAATAGCAGTTCTTTACTAGGAATATTAGAAATATAGTAGTACAAAAAAAAAGCAAACGAAGAAAGGAAAACACTGACAGAGTCAGAATACAACATGACACCCTGTGGGTCAGGGTGTTGGCAGCAGTCCAACCAAGTCCTCCTGGAGTGACAGATGTGGTTCTGTTGGAGCAGAGATGATCCTGTAGAAGGGTGTAGCTTTCTCTGAAGGTCCAGTGGTGGTGGGATGGGTCCAGTTTTCCTCTGGGAATCCAGTGCAAACAGGCTCTGCTGCTGTTCTGGATCTCAGGTTTTATCCAGTTAGGAATGCTGGGCTCCTCCCAATGGGATGATGGAATTGTATCAGCCCTGCAGTGAGCCTGGATGGCCCATGGACAGCAGATATCCCCTGGAGGGAGGATGGGTCATGAAGAGATAAAGAACACTGCCCCACCCGGTTTTAACAGCTGGCCATTAGCAGAAGACACCCACCTCCTTCCCCCCAGAGTAATGAGGAATGAATTAAAAAAAAAACACCTCCCCAGCCTGTTTCAACAGATGACAATAGAATGCATACTTGTGATTACATTTTGCATTGCAACCCAAGGCACACGGTGTGTGCACCCCCCTGCCAGGGAAGCCTGGGGTGCAACATCCATCTCCCAGCTCACTCTGTGATCAACCTCTGTGTGTGACTGACCTTTTCAGAGTGTGGCCTGTCCAGCAAGAGCGTGAGCATGATGAACAGGATCGTGGGTGGCAGCGGGGCTGTGCTGGGGCAGTGGCCCTGGCAGGTCAGCCTGCATGTGCAGGGCACCCACGTCTGCGGGGGCTCCATCATCACCCACCACTGGATTGTCACAGCAGCACACTGTGTGGAAGGGTGAGTCCCTCTCTCCATGGCTGTTTGCCTTTCTCCAAGCTGGGGTGCACGAATTTATTCAATTCTCCCAACTTTCTCCTTTAAAGCTGAATTCCTCCCCCCACCTGGCTTGGTACAGTATTTTGTCTGTATGGTAAATCTGAAGAATTAAGGCAAAGTTGGTTCTAGGAGGAGGCTGGCTGCAGCTCCTCTTTCTGCCTTCTACAGGAAGCCTTATTTTATGTTTTGTCTTATTTACAGAAAGAAATGGGTGACCTTGAGCACAGATACCCACCCAATTTAAGATGTAAACTCAAGGCACCAAGATGTAGACTTAATGTAAAGATGTAGACTTAATGCCAACCACTGCAAATGTTTTCATGAAGATCTTGAATTACACTGTGAGAAAACCCAAGGGAAACTCCCCCCGTCCCCCCAAATTCTCAAATATCATACTGCTGTAGATATGATCAATTTAAAGATGCCTGTGCCATTTATTTCTTCGTATCTTCTTGCCACAGGGTAGTAAAGTCCAAGTCAGTATTAAATACAGATTTATATCTATCCAAGGAGCACTCTATGTAGCCATCAACAAGAAAAATAGCTGGTGCTTTGTGCTTTTTTAACCTATAAAAGAGAGTTGAGGGTTCTGTGGTACTCTCAGAAAGGGCAGAATTTGTTTAAAAGGTGGCTGCTTTTGTTGGAGGGAAAACTCACAAAGCAAAAAACATTTTTAATGGTTAGTTGGCTGGATCACAATTTCAGGCTAAGGCAAGGAAGAATATTTGCCCTTAACCTTGAGAAAGGAATGCAAGTGTTGATTTCTACCTGGAGATCTTATCCCTCCTTTGTTGTCTGGATTTGAGCTCTGTAGTGCTCAAAATCTTTGAGAATGGCAACCAAGCTGCAGCTGGCACAAACCTGGTTTTCAGCCTGATCTGGGTTTTTTCGGAGCTGAGGTGACTTGCAGGCACTGCTGCCTTGGTGCTTCTCATGGAGGGAGTTTTAACACTTGTGGCAAGTTTTCTGTTAAGCTTTTGCAAACTGTGCTGGAGCACAAGAGGCTACTCAAATAACATCCAGCAAGCGTGCTTAACATTAAAAAAAACCCACCAAGACACAAAACCAGCCTAAAAAAACACCCTGGCATTTTCAAAATAGTGAAATTCTTTCACTAGATCATGTTTTTACTAATTCTGGCTTCTGCTGATACCACTGACATGTGAGACTTCAGAAATACCTGCCTGATCCCTCAGTCATGGAAATCAAAAGGCTTCAGTGTTGCAGTCTCAGACTTAATTTGTTGTGCTGAGTGATTAAGGGAATGGCCAGTGACACTAAAACCACTGCAAAGATTTTTTTGATGCATTTTTTGAAACTAGAGCCAAGCTTTCCTCAAGTTACATGTTTGGCAATTTGTTTGTCTTATTCTTCAGAAATGGTAGTCAAATCCATGTGCATTTTTGGTCACACAAACATTTGACTACAGCTCCTGAAGACAATGTTTTGGAGGTTTTAATCCCTGTCTTGTCACCACAGAGGAAAACCTTCAGACCTTTTCTTTGTTCTGTAGGAGACTTTCTGACCCACACAGCTGGAGGGTTTATGCTGGGATTCTGAACCAGGATGAGATGCACTTCAGAAGTGGATACAGAGTGCAACTGATAATTTCCCATCCAGATTATGACACAGACTCTAAAGACAATGATGTTGCCCTTATGAAGCTGGAGACACCACTGACTTTTACTGGTAGGTGTTCTGCTCCTCTTAAGGAGAAAAATCCAGTGGCAGTGAGGACCTTTTAAAACTTATGAATTTCATCATGGAATCCTTGTAGGTACTAACTGGAAGAACACAGAATGACCCTAGGGGCAGGGTAAAGAGACAGAGGGCACAGCCTCTCAGTTCCTAAGCAGGATTTACTTAAATCTATTACATGGATAGGGGGTTTGAGCTCATCTCAATAATATACTTTTACCTCAGAATGCTCTGTGGTGCTTTAGTTTGGCCACTGCTCTGTGTGCAGACAGCTACAGGTGCAGTGGTGGAGAAACTGATTAAATCCCAACTCAAGTCAGGTCAAATGATGGTCAAAAAACCCTTCAGAACTCAACATTACAAGAAGCTCCTTTCATAAAAGCAGATGTAGATTGATTGTAAGCAATTGGTACAAAATAGAGAACAAGTGATTATTTAAACTTGAAGTGCTTTTTGTGTACTGGCCCTTTGTGTTTCAGTGCATCAGTTTAAAGCTATCAGGAGTAATCTGAAAGGGATTTTCTGCTGCTGAGAGCAGGGAGATTGTCTGTTTTCCAGGTTTTTGTTGCACAATTCTTGTATATATCACTACTGAATCATGCCTGTCTTGTGATTATTTTCAGCAGAGTTTTGCAACAAGAATAGTTTTCAGAATTTTTTCTTTGCCTTCTGCTGCTCGGAAGAGCTGGTGTTAATTGTTCTGTTTAACCTGATGAATTAAGGTAGAACCATTAACTGCTTGTTCCTCAATTTGAGATGAAGGTTAGGTAGATTTGAGGTGAAAATCAGGTACCCCTCAGGGAAAGAGCAGCTGGTAAATTTTCTGCTGCTTCTTGCATTGTCTGCCTGCAAAGAATGTAAAGCACAGAGGTAATGCATGGTGTGTAAGTGCTGGCCATATTTTGAGTTTTTATTTAACTCATTTATTTTGAGTTCTGTCTGAACATCTGTGATTCTTGTTTGTTTTGCAGAAACTGTGAGGCCAGTTTGTCTGCCCAATCCAGGAATGATGTTCCAGCCCAACCAGCAGTGCTGGATCTCAGGGTGGGGAGCAGAGTACCAAGGAGGTAAAAAGTGCTTCTGGAATATTTTGATTTTTTACATAAACCAGTCCTCTTCATCCAGTGAATATTGCTGCATGGGCTGATGGGTCAGTTGGAATTGGAGCTGGTCATACACTGTTTTTTCACCATTTTGCAACCCCCAATATTTACCCAGGGCATTCTGTCTCAAGGCAAGCTCTGATGTGTTGCATTCAGCAGACTGCAAAGTACCCTCAAATCGGTACTGGGGGCCAGAAATTCCCATCCAGGAGAGAATTCTGTGCTCCTACTGGCAGGGCCACCTTTCCTGCAGCAAAGGGTTGCTGTGTGCCAAGTGTGTCCTGTGGATGTGGGAAAAGGCAGGAGCTGCTCCTTTCCACCACCTCAGGCTGAAATAGAGTGATGCAAGTCAATCTGCAAGACTGGAAAAAGGAAAGGGAGGAAAGGGGTGGGTTTTTTTGTATAAAAAAGGTGCTGGGGGAGGTTCTCTTGATCTCTTGTAGGCTTCTTACATCTTAAATTTCTATCCCACTGCTGCTAGGAAGTTTATTTCATTTTGGCTGCTGGGATTTTTTTTTTTTCTTTGTAATAGCAAAGTGATGTGCTGCTTATTCTGATTTTGTCTTTGCACGTTTGTGCATCTTTCAATTCCAGGTAAAACATCAAATAACTTGAATTTCGTTGCGGTGCCCTTGATAGAACGCTCCAGGTGTAATTCTGTTTATATCTACAATGGCATGATCCTGCCTACAATGATCTGTGCTGGAAACCTAGCAGGGGGAATTGACTCCTGTCAGGTGATTATTCCTAATTAATAGCTAATAATGATCTGATTACTTCTGTGGCCTTGCTAGTAGGCTTTTTATCTCCCCTTCTCTCTTACAAATAAATCTTATGCACCCCCAAAAATCAAAAACGTGCATTATGTCTGCTTGGGCTTCTGGTTCCTTTGGTGGTGCATCCTTTTAAAGAAGAAGGTTTTTGTTTCATCATCTGAATGGCTACCAGTGCTGAGTTCTCACTAAATTCCCAAGGAGGGTGAGGCTCCTTTTTAATGCTTCAAGGATGGTTTGTTACCTGGTACTCGAAAGTGATCAAATGCTCCTCATGACCACAGCATTATTATCATTATTATATTATTAATCACAGCATTGTGCTTCTGAACAAGAAAGTCAATAATGCCAATCTTACTCAGAGGGCTCTGGGCAAATTGTTTTCATTCCTATTAGAAGCAGACTTCATTTAACACCAAAATTGCCATCATATCTTGTTTTAGTGACTCCCTAAGTGGCAAGTAGGTTTATGTTGAAACTAAAGCTGTGTTCCTGGAGTGAGATGGGTCGTGTTTTTCCTGGTGGCTGCGTCATTAACGAGTTTGTGTCCCATGCAGGGTGACAGTGGCGGTCCTCTGGTGACTCACCACCACTCTGTGTGGTGGCTGGTTGGAGACACCAGCTGGGGCACTGGCTGTGCCACTCCCAACAAACCTGGAGTGTATGGGAATATGACTGTGTTTACAGACTGGATTTATAGAAATATGCAGGTAAAATATTCAGATTTTTTTTTTTCCTAAATGTTAAGGCCCCACATCCTGAAACGTGGTTTTACTTTTAAAAAAAAGTTAATAAATAAATGTGACTTGCATGAAAACTAAGCTCTTTTGTTGGGAAGCATCCAAGTGATGGTTAAGACAGAACCTGAGCCTTTGTTTCCTGTTTTGTTTTGTCTTTTAAACAGGCAAACAGATGACAACACTCTCCTTGCTAATGGATGTTCCCGAGGACAAGAATAAATGAAGCCATGGGGGCCTGGGATATTTATTCACTTTGCAGTTGATTTTATTTCTCCTCGTTGATTTTTCTTTTCAAAAGTAACATGAAGGATTGCACACTTGGTTCTGTGCTGGCTACAGTGACAGGTCTTAATCAGTGAAGGATTATCACAATGAGCACCTTTCTTCTCCTTGTGGTGCCTGGCAGAGTCATTCTGTCACCTGCTTACTGGAAAGTCTCTCTTTTGTTGAGTAATCTTTGCTTGATGATCAGGCTTATAATGACAATTTAAATCACAATTTAATTTCAGATTTTCGTAGCAGGATTGCTGAGACAGTTGGTTTAGTAGTTTTTAAATTAAATGTTAAGTAATGTGAATGTTGAATCTCCGAGCTGCTGGTTGGCAATTTAAAAAGAAATGATTTTTTTTTTTTTTTTTAGTGTAGAATTACAAAATGGTTTGGGTTGGAAGGGACCTTAAGGATCATCCAGTTCCAACCCCACTGCCATGGGCAGGACCACCTTCCACTCTCCCAGGTTGCTCAGAGCCCCATCCAACCTGGCATTAAACACTTCCAGGGCTGGACCATCCTCAACTTCCCTAAGCAACCTGTTCCAGTGCCTCACCACCTTCACAGGGAAGAATTTCTTCCTCAAATCTAATGCAAATGTGCCCTCTTTCAGTCTGATGTCACTACCCCTTGTCCTCTCACTCCATGTCCTTATCCAAAGTCCCTCTCCAGCTCTCCTGTAGGCTCATAAGAGACTGGAAAAGGTACTGAGGTCTCCCCAGAGCCTTCTCCAGGCTGAACAACCCCAGCTCTCCCAGCCTGTCTCCATAGCAGGGGTGCTGCAGCCCTTGGAACACCTTTGTGGCTTCCTCTGGACTTGCCCCAACAGGTCCATGTTGGAGATCCCAGAGCTGGGTGCAGTATTCCAGGTGGGGTCTCAGGAGAGCAGAGGGTGAGGGATATATATGAAGGGAATTTTTCATGCACTACAGTACAGGCACAGAAAATAATAATAATAAAAAAAATAATCCTGTATATTCAGGTAGTTAAAAATCCTCAGGATCTCAATCAAAGTCAGACTGTTGCAGTCTGGCTGCCTCCGACCTTACAGAAAGTGCTGTTCTGCCTTAAGCTGCTCTGAACCCAAAATGGGCACTTTGATGATGTGGGGTTTGGACAGGGATGCCCTGGACAGGGATGCCCCAGAGCTGCAGCAGGAAGAGTTTCAGTGCTGAGGTCCCTGGCTGAGCACACTGAAAGTGACTTTTGACCTCTCCCTGCTGTGGAAGGCAAAGGGCAAAGCCAGGCTGTGCTGCACCTTGAGCTGCAGACACACACACAGACAGAGACTGGCTGTTTTGTACAAGGAAACACAAAGCTGCGTTTCTGCAGGACAAGATGAACTACCTCATTTGTTAAATTTGGCTTCTGATTCCTTAGAGCTCTCCTTTACATATCTGCCTGTATGTTTTTAGCAAAATGTAATTCGTATCCGAGTGCCACCTGAACGAGGATTTTGAGAATAATTTATAATCGTGGTAGAGGATCAAAAAGCCATATCAAGTCACTTTGTTAAGAAGGATAAATCTTTATTGAATGAAATGACTCCACTAGTCTTGTTCTCTCTTTTGGTACTGAAATGCAATTACCTTACATGTAAACACTGCACCAAATAAATTGGTTGGTTGGTGTTTTTTTTTAATAGTTTTCCTTAGTTGTGCTTTATGTCTGTTTACTTGGATTTTTTTTTTAAGCAGTTGCTGGATTCAGTGTATGAAGTGCTTTGAGAGTCTGATTAAAAAATTCATAACTAACAACAAACAAGCAAACAACTCAAGAGGGTGAGCCAAGAGATTATTTTAATTCCAATATTTCAGGCCTTGAACAAACCCAAGGAAAGAGAGCAGGATGTCCAGGAATGTTGAGTGTCTTTGGTGGCTGGGTCTGATGAAGTCACTCTGATTTAATTGAATGAAATAAGGAAGTTTAGCCTGCAGGCAGTGGCTTGAGGGAGTCACACCCTATTTTGTCATTCCACCTCGTGCTGCCTGCAGCAATGTGTCCTTGCCTTTCCTCTCTAGGTGTGAGAGGGGTGTTTTCAATGGCACTTGTGCATCAAGTGTACCTTTTGGGATGGGGGGACACCGTGAAATGGCCAAGGAGTTTAAAGTACTTTCAAAAACAGAAATTAAAAAATTAGGTTATTACAGGTATGAAGCACTTTTTCTATGGCTTCTGACCTACAGCACTGAGAGTCAATAATAGCAAAATAATGGACTGGAAGAAAGGGGAAAGTGGCTGGAGTGTACAAGAAGAGTAAGGGACCTGGATGTTGGGGTGAATGTTGTACCAAAAGCTGCAGTTCCATGCCACAGAGACAGACACTTTCTGTCATTCTAGCCTTGAGGAGAAGGCTTCTATTGTAAGAAACTTGGAGCTTCCTCCATCACACACTGGTATAAGCACATTTTTTTCTAGCTGGATGCAGACATTACTTTTGGTTCTTTCAGTTGTTAAAACAAACCTTCCATGTGAACGATGTCATGAACATAGTGTGTGATAGATTTTGCATCGGCTTCTGTGGAATGAAAGAGCTTTTGGGAAGGTTCTCCTTGCCCTGGGGAGGGAAAGGAGAAAGGCAGCAAAGCATGTGCTGAGACACCCTTGTAATGTTTAACATCCTGGGAGGTTTCTTTCCTTTGTTGGGTTTCTTTCCTTTGTTGGGTTTCTTTCCTTTGTTGGGTTTCTTTCCTTTGTTGGGTTTCTTTCCTTAGACCCAACAAAGACCCAACAAATCCTGCCCTCTAGTGAGTTACACATCAGTTGTGAAATTTCTGGTGCTGCTGCAGAGAGCTGAGAGGAAGGAGCCTCTTGGCCTTCTGCAAATGAGACAGCTGGGAAAGGAGACTGAACAGAGCCAATGCCATCCTCTGGATGCACCATAAAGTCACATAAAGTAAATAAACTTTATTTTCCTTCTAGGCTGGAACGGTTTCATTCCTCTTGTGCCCTCCCTGTCTCCCTCCTGGGCTGAGATTTAGTGGTGACACTTTGCAGAGATGTCTTCTAGGAAAGAACAATCCCAGCAAGACAAAAAACACAAAGGGATGGGGGAGATCACGAGTGTCATGCTCTAAGCTTCATTGAGGAAAGCTAGATAATTTGATTTCTACTGTTTGTGGATTATACAGCTTCCATCATTTAAAAGAGAAAAAAAAAACCCAACAAAGCATATAATCCTCAGCGTGTTAGCTTTTTAATGATTATTCCAGCAGTTGCACAGAGTTCATAAAGAAAATGTTTAAAAATGGGATAATATTTATATAATCACAACCCCCCCAGTGGAACTCTTTATGCAAAGGCAGCTGTTTGCGTATAACTGGTTATGGAAAATAAAGAAAAACTGAACACTAGAAATTAGTGTTAAAGGTCTGGGTGGACACTACATTTTTATGGAATTATAGTAAATTCTTCAGTAATGCTAGAAGATGAGGAGAAAAAAAAATATGAAAAACAAATTACATCAAGCTGAATTCTTTCAGGTACTGGCAGGCTTTGCTGAGACGATCAACTCTTTGGCTGAGATAATTCCTGGTTTTAGCAGCTTCAGAGTCCTCCTCAAGGAGAAAATTTAACTTCTCTTTTTCTTGTAAAAGTTGCAGCATTGAGGTCTGCACGTTTTCTCCAAAGTCATGAAGGACAGTAGACAGGATGATCAGAGGTATCTGATTGGAGAGGCGTTTAGTTGCTCCCTGCATGATAGGGGGGAAAAGAAATGCAAAATACTAAATTGGTAAAAAGAACTGAAAAATGAAGAGTCTATAGGTAATCTGGTAAAATAAGTGGTTCCAAGGTTTTAAAATGCTGGACTGACTGACTGTTCAAGAAGGGAGTATTGCTATGAACTAAAAAAATGTTTGCAACCAACGTCTTTTGTGCCTGGAATCTAAAAATTATGAGACATGGGGATGTCATCTGTTGCTTTTCTTCCCTCAGCAAACTAAAGCCAAGGCAGGCTGTTCTCTGCTCAGCCCTGTCAGCTGTCACTGGGACAAGTTATGGGAGGACATTCCTGACAAACAGAACTTGTGCAGTTTCTGGTGTCCAACCTTCACTGAATGCTAACAATATGTTTTGATGTAGGCAATCAGAGTGATTTTTCCTAAAGCTGGAAAATTCCTCTTTTAGATGATGCTATTTAGATGGTATTTTCTGATGTGGTTTTCCTTTTAAGACAGCTTTGGAGGAAGCTTTAACCTTAAGGAGAAATGTCTTCAGCAGTAGTGAGACCAGACTGTGCTTACATTACATCTATTGAGATCCCCATGAGGTAAATCTCCTGCCTGACCTGGTCTGGTTGATTTATGGATGCAAACTGAAATAGATTGACCCAGAAGAGCTTGTGGGACCCTTTCCCCATGGACATCCACAGGGTTTGGGGGCTCAGCTGGTGCTTTTGGGCAACATGAGGTTCTAAACCTGTCCCAGCTCTGGGAAGTGGCTGCCTCCAGCCCTCCTGGTGCTGGGTGAGTACTTAGACCCAAGTGCCTGCCTGCAATTGAGAGCTTCTGTCTTTCTTTTTGCAGTACAACTTGAAAATGGCACTTGTAGGTCTTATGGGCAGCCATGGACACTTAAGAGCTTCCATCTCATCCAAACTGTATTTGGCCTTGCATAAGTCAGTCCCATGGAGCTGTGGTGCCCTGGCATTTGGGGGTTTGTTGAAAATGGCTCTCAGGGCATTTACAAAAATATTTAACTGCAGATATAGACATAGAGCAGAGTGTGCAGCAAGGTGGGATGGAAGTGCTTATGCACTTCTGGCTTCGTTTCTTTTCTATGAAAACCAATGGTTTTCTCTTCATCAGCTGAGCAGCCTGACTATTTATAATTGCAGGAATTTGTCATAAAGCCTGCTCTTGGAATTCAAAGTGAGCTGCTACCTACCTTCCTGAGTTATTAATGTTGAACTTGTTGCTTTCTGAGGGAGCTTTACAAGAAAGCAAATCTTGATACTGCGTGTTCTCTTTTCTGTCTCTCTTTAACAGGATCCTTTGTTAAAACACCCCATTTGTCTTCAGACACTTCACTTACAGGGTGTTATCTGCAACACAGCAGATGCACTCTGATCTCTACAGGCAGCTGATATATTTTAATGTAACATTTTATTATTCCTCCTCCTGCTGTAGTAGTCTAGGACCTGACTGCAAGCCATGACACCACTTTCTGCTGGCTGCAGGAATGTGCAGAGTGGCTTGAGGCTGACCTGAGCCAGGCTGGGAGGTAGCTAACAAGTGATTTAGGAACCAGCTGTCACTCTGGCACCTTCAGGCTCTTCTAATCACCATATCCTGCATCTTGCAGCCTGCTGATGCAGCCCAGCTTTGCCCTGGCACTCTCACCACTGGGCAGAAGCTCCAAGTAGTTTGTACAGAAGCTGAGCATGAACCTGAATGAGGCACTGAGACACCCCCTGGCTGTTCCCTGCACAGTGCTAGTGAGGCATTCAAGGCTGTATTGACTCCAGCAAGATCTGGCTGAGGGGGTCTCTGCTGTAGCATTCAGGGGGCAGCAAATCTGCTGTATCACAGCCTGGGAACTCACAGAGAAATAGGCACTGGTGTGAGAAAGCATCTCCGCGACAACAGAGGACTCCTTTGGAGCAAAAAACTGCAGATCTTTCCCCGAAGACGTGGTGTGAGAGGTTTCTGCCCTAACAGCAGTCAGATCACCAACATAAAGGTCATCTTGGCAGTACACGATTTTCTACATTTTAAACTGGGCACGGATATGGCTTTCAGCCTCTGCTGCTTGTTTCTCTCTAATGTCTTCAATTTTCACCTAGGAAAGAAAGGAACAAGAAATTTTGAGATGTTTTCTTCCTTTGGGAATGTGCCAGTGCTTAGCAGTGTCCCCAGGGAACGGCAAGGTGGGCAGAGTGTTCAACTGCCCTTGTGCAGCAGTCTAATCCCAGAATATGGGAATATGGAGCAAAGCTTTGGATTGTGGTCTCTCTGTTGTGAAAGAGCAGGAAAATGTTTGAGAGGGCAGTTTTGTCCCCTCCTTACACACGAGTGGGATCAGTCCAAACCTGGTGCTTAAAACCCAAAGGAAAATATCTCTGTCAGCAAACTAGACCTGTGTAACCCCCCTCTGCCTGATGCTTATATTGCTTATATTGCACCTGACACTTTTACTAAATTTTTGATACTTCCACCTAAAAATCTGTGGGCAGCAAAGTTCCCTCAGTCATGCTCAAATTCCCTAAAGATGCTTTCCTAGCACCCCTAAGAAAACACCTCATCTCTTTTCTCATGTCCAGTGTTTGCCAGAACTTCTTCCCTCTTCATTCCTCTCACTGTGTTACACCTAAAGACCCTGCCTGAACACCTCTGTGTTTGGATGAAATAATGTTTGTTCACTGTCTGGTTGGCCTGGGAGCTCAGCAGGGTTTGACTATGCAAGTGGAACAGCAAATCACCTATTTCACTCACATTTGCCTCTGAGTTTCCTTTTTCAGCAGCACACTGTGAGCGGACTTTGTTTCCTGGCTGCCAGCATTGCTTCTTGTCTTTTCCTCAAAGCTCTTTCTGAGAAGAGGCCTTCAAGGACCTCCATATCACTGAACCCCACCCCAAAACGTGCCAATGCACAAACTGTGAACAGCTATTTCCTAGTTTTTTCATGGCTGGATGATTTTTGGTTTGTCCGCTCCTGCTAACTTTCATCAAAGATAAGATTCCTGCACTGGCTAAAACCCTGGCTTGCTTTGAGAGAGGGAAAACCAGTTCAGCACTCTGACAAATCACTGCAGGACTTAAATCTGAAATTAATGTTAAACTCTTCAAGGTAACCACACCAGGTTTTCTTTGCATTGTATTGCAAACACCAAGAATGTGAGCAGAATTAAAAAAGAATGTATATATTAGATCTTGTCAAAGTTGTGCAAAATGCGCTTTCATCAGTGCCATTATGATCATGCTATCATTGTCTGGCTCTTTCTTATTTCCCTGCAAGAAATTCCACACTTGCATAAGGGTAATGCAGTGAGGCAGGTACCATCAGCATGGATGTATTTAATAAAATGCCATTCTGGCTTTTGAGAATCTCAGGTTGCAGGTGGTGCCTCACCTTGGCAGCTCTGCTCAGATTGCGAAAATTAGCAAAATGCTTGTTAGCAAGGTCCATAAATTTCTCTTCAACCAGTCCTAAAG
The DNA here is from genome assembly GCA_037834095.1 of Argya squamiceps. Lineage (NCBI taxonomy): Eukaryota > Metazoa > Chordata > Aves > Passeriformes > Leiothrichidae > Argya > Argya squamiceps. The sequence goes on from JBBMKD010000001.1 coordinate 111,486,961, forward strand.
GAAGAACAGAGAGACAAAGCCAGGTAAGTAAGTGAAGGTTTTAAGGTATGGTTAATATGAGATTTGGGAGACTACTCATTTTCTGTATTCATCCAGAAATGGCTGAGCTGCTGTACTGGTGCACTCTGCCTTTATGACACACAGAAACAAGTAGAAATTTAGATTCTCAGGTCCAAGAGTGTGACCACTTAACACCAGGTACTTCTACTGTATCGTTTCCTTGCTGTGTTATTTATTATATAGTTATTTTCCAACTCCCTGAAAAAGCCACTAGGAAAAGTATTAACAAATGCTGGAGGCCATGTGTAGAGATTGAAGGCTCTAGAGAAGAAACAATCCCCATGCTGAATCAGATTTACTTCCACACTCTGAAGGATCCTGAGGGCATCAGTGAGAGCTGATGATTTTCTCCTGGAAAATAAACTTGTCAGGCCCAGCAGGGTCCCCCACACAAGAGCCTGGGCCATACTCATTGTTTTGTTCAGGATCTCCATGGCTGGCGGCTCCAGTTCTCTGATCTGCTCTTTTATGATGTCCTCAAAAGTCCTGTAGTTGCTGAAGCCTGGGAACTCCCTCCCACGGTACTGGTCTTCATATTTCCACACTCTGTCAGGGACAGTTTTTTTAGCTGTAATGGTAAAATAACATTGCTTTGCTATTAAATCACTCAATGTATACGTTTCAGGTTTAAAAAGGAAGTCTATTTCTCCTCTTTGAGTTGTTCTTGAGAGGAAAAACTACTGAGATGGTTTTTTGTTACCACAGAACAGAGCTAACATCTGAATGAGCCATCTCCCACATTGCATCAAGCATTTATTTGACTGACAGAAATTATGATGGGCTGCAAAAATTCTGGCTCTTCTTGGTATTTTAAGCCTCACAGAAGTAGCTGGCCATTACCAGTCACTTCCAAGTTTATAAAAAACCATGAACAAAACAAATCCTCAAGCTCACTAAACACTTTTCCAGGGAATCTACTGTTGACTAGTTATTCTTATTTAAGATACCACAATCGATATTTCTTTGTTGATATTATACAAATTTGCTTTTTTTTTTTTTTTTTTGTATGAGGTATCACCTTAGCCCAGAGCTAAAGTGGAACAAACCCCATTCAGATCCTAAAACGCTAATAGAAATAATAAAATAAAAACGTTATTATTATTAATAATAAAATATATTATCTAGATTGTTATTAATTATTATTATTAATTGGTATTGCTGTTATTTAGAAGAATGGTTCAGGAAATCACCAGCAAATTTTGAGCCAGTGCTGGGAGAAGAGAGACAAGCACTGACCTCTCTGTAATGACATAATTTAACACAAATTCTGTCTGTGTCCCCAAGACACCACCACAGATGGATGCTCCTGGCTTCTTGCTCTTAACTTCCTTGACAAATATTTACTGAAGATGCTGTGCCTGGGTGTAAAAGCAAGGGGATGGGCTCTGAGGGGAGCTGCCAGGGTGGGTTCTGTGCTCACCCCTCGCAGTGAACTCCAGGAGAGTCGCGCCCCACGTGCGGAATTCCTTGCGGATACTGGTGAACAGCCTGACTTCACCTCCAAACAGCTCCTCCTCCCCCCGTGTGCTCCGAGAGATTTCTTGGTTAAAGAGCTTGATCAGCTGCAGGGAATGGAACAACCATCAGGCAGTTTAGTGAAGTTTCATCTCTTCAGATTAATTTGTGGATATTAAGTAAATCTGCAGTTTTTTGATGTTAAAGCAGGGACGCAGTTCATAAAAAACATCCTTTTCTTACTTCTTTTATGCTCTTAGCTCCTGGTTGGTTTGAGTTTTTTTATTTTTTTATTCCACTCAAACTGTCACAGCTAGAGGAGAACAAATTTGATACTCTTTTGTTTTTTTCCCCTGCAGACTTTTAGAACCATTTACTAAACTCCAATAAGACAGACTTGCATGAAGTCTGATGATCATCCAGAAACAGCTCTAATGCCTACTGAAGGCTTACTCAGGGAGTCACTCCCTGAGATGAGGCACTTAGATGGACTTGGAAACTACATTTTGATATCAGGAATACATTTGATCTTACAAGTGCTGTAAATAATGGGGACCTTTCAAAGTGTTGAGCAGGCTGGAGTTTAAGTTTTCCCTTGCTGAGATGATTGATACTGACCCAATCAACCAAGTTGTTTAGTTTTCTTGTCCCATAATCACAGGAAAAACAAATTGCTAGAAGGGGCCACGAGCTCCTGTAGTCCATTATTTTTGCAGGCGTGGTTTGTCTATGTGACCCTCACTGAAATGATGGATACCACGAACTTCCCATGGTGGTCCATGCTGATGTTTGAGTAATTTCAGGCAGTTTCTTCTTCTTCCACAGTCACCTCCTTGCTCTGCTCTGTGACCAACACTGATACTTACGTCTGTGAGGAAAAACAGCTTCTCAGACTGTTTTTGGGGTGTGCCTCTGTTGTACATTTGCAGATCCAGTAATGTTTTTTGGAGGGTGTCACGAATTTGCCTCTCCAGAGCTGGCATAGTTTTCTGGGGAGGAAAGGACAGTGAAGAAGGACACTGAGACAGGTTGAACCTTTTTTGGAAGGAAAACAAAATCCCCCAAAGAGTGACCTACACCTGCACAGGGTCTTTGCTGTTTTTACAAATCCAAGAGCTTGCTGTCAGTGTCCCATGTGTGATGTTGGGATAACACGGAAGAGCAAATGTGGCCTTTATTGAGGGAGTGCAGGAGCCAGGATCTCCCTGAGGGGCCAGGCTGGACCTCACTGAGAGTTGGGCAGAATAGCTGCAAGTCTAGGGCAAGAAATCACCCCCAGTGAGCCAAAACCAATCTCCTCACAGGTTTTGCCAGGGATGTGATAACTGCTCAATTCCTGATGGAACATGGCCGTTTAGTTGCTTATTTTCTGTAAATTTACATAAATAATTTTTTTCTCCTCTGAGACTGAATTTAGACTTACCTGATATTTTAGCATCTTCTCTTAATGGAATAAGATATATTGCATGCAGATAGATTCATACCAAATAACCCCCCCAATATCCTTACATTAATATATTAATATAATAGAACATCTGGATGTTTTGAAGACATTTTCAGTTGAATAGAAATCACTGTCTCACTAAGCTGACAGCAGTAACTTGTCACCCAGGTGGTCAACACTCATAAACAAAAAGAAATATCACGGCTGCCATTGAAAAGGCAGGAATTATGAGTCACAAATAGATGAAATAATTTGCTTATTGTCGATCTGCAGTTAAAAGGCAAATCTTAGGACAGAGCATGAGGCTTTTTACTTCTGCCTCTCAGTTCAGTTTGTTCTCAGATCACTGAGTTGAAGGATCCTTAAGCACATAAAGATGAAATCCAGCTGCAGTCCAAGGCTGAGGGGTTGTACTTGTTTTTAGGTAGTAACTGATACAAATAGCTCAGTATGGGGACCTCTGTTACTTACAATAATGTGGTTCACAAGTTCATTTGTGAGCTTCTCTGCCAGATGGGGGATAGTAGCCTTTCCTTCTTCCATAATAGCCCTGTGAAAAAAGAAGAAAAAGGTGGGTTTGGATAGTCAGGCTGTGCAGGGCAAGGAGGCAGCACTGATGCCCTGCTCTGTTTTCACTAATCCTATTTCACAATTTGAGTAAAGAAAGGGTCTCTTGGCCATGCTGGTGCAGATGTGGTGACAGCCCAGGACTCTCTGGGCACATTTACTCAAGAGTTGTTTGGCAGCTACTGGCTGAGCAAAGGGAAAGAGAAAAATCTGAAAAATGGAAATTCTAACAGCAGATGAATGTGCTGTTCTATTCTTTCTTCATGTGTGAAGTTCACTGATTCAAAACCTTTGTCAGCCACCATTCTCTGTATTATGATTGATTTGCTGCTGAGTCATCTGGGCAGCCTGTGCCCTCAGCACAGCCTTTCTTTCTCATGCTGTTCCTCCACGTTTTCCTGTGAACAGAAATACTTCAGTGCCTGACTTGAAGTGCTGAGATGCTTTAACTTGAATTCTTTGGGACTATCTGGGACTTCTGAAGTTCATAGCACTTCCCCCATGTAGTTTGCATCCAAAAATAAAACAACAACAACAACAAAAACCCCCAAAACCCAAGAAAAAACATTTAAAAAAGTTTATTCAGTGTGTAAAAATCTTCTGGGTTACTGAAACACAACCCTACATGGGCAATGAGAAATATTGAGTATAACTAATACTCAATATATAGTATATAAAGTATATATACTATGTATTATTACACTCAATATGAAGCATAACTGTTTGCAACCCGTAAGTTAAATCCCAGCAAATCAACAGGATGCTTTGAGGTGACTTTAACATGCTTTTGATGGGAAACTTTTGTGTGAGGAGTACCTGAAATGTTTGTGATTCTCAAAGAAGTGTCTCTCCTGCTGGAGTGCAGCAGCCAAGGTCAGTCTGTTGTGGATGTCCTGCTGCCCACGGCACTTCACAATCATGTAGCCTTTTTTGAGGGGGATTACCCTGTTTAGCAGGATGTTAACGATGGTCTGTTCAGTCCCCCTGTCCACCAGGTCGGGTTTGGTGAGGATTCCTGTCAAATTAAAAGAGAAAGTTAACCACCAAGCAGGAATGCTCCATACCATGTTTTATAAAGCAATTTTTTTTTGTATTCTCTCTCCTAGAAAGCTCTCAGCTGCTGGTAAAACTCACTCTACAGTTGGCCTCCCACCATGCCTTTGCAAACCCTTTTTTAACAGGCAGAAAGCAAAGCTTTCTTACCATTAACTTCAGATCAACTCCCATTAACTGAGATTTTCAGCTTCCAGTTATTCATAACAGGAGTGCCAGCAGGACACCAAACTAAGGGATTCTTGGAGCTGCTCAAGAATTGTGACTAGAAATACTTGCAAGTATATTTCTTTAGACTGTTTTCTTTTTTTTTTTTTTTTTTTCTTTTTCCTCTTCTTCTAGTAGCCAATTCCACAGATCTAGTGTAGAACACTGAACATCAGACCTCATGAGGGGGGAAAAAAAAAGATTTGGCTTCCTTTTCAGCTCATGGCTTAAAAATTACCTCACCTATTGTCCTTTCTCCGGTGGGGTCCACCTCTTGAGCCATTTTCAATGCTTCTGTTGTTGCAATATCCACGTTACAGGGCACCACTACCAAATTGACAGTCTCTTTGCGGGCAATAAGTTTTCTAAGCAGCTGTTTGATCTGCAATTCAACACAGCGGTGAGGAGGTTCAGTGAAATCAGACACTTGCTCCTAGGATGTGACAATTTCTGGCAATATGAGCCACTGCCTGATGACATTAAATGCTACATGTGCTGAGGATAATGTTACATGCTAGAGGAAGGCATGGAAAGGGGTCAGCAGAAGAATGCAGACTCTTTTCTGAAGTCAGGATAAATCCAAACATTTGGCATGAATGAGACCAGACCAATGTTGTTAAGCTTGTCTTGACAGCTACGTGGAGTTTAACATCTTGTGCATATATAATCTTTCATTATGGAAATATTAAAGGTATTTGATATCTAATCACATGTAAGAAAATCAGGTTCTGATGTGTAGGTACACACTTATGGAAAGAAAACAAGCTCAATTATGCTGATAAATCTCAAATTTTTATCTCTGAAAGGAGCACAAATGCCTTTGGCTTATTCTTCAGTGGAATATTTGTAGGAAAAAGCCAAAACTGAAGATGCACATGACACGTACTTGACTATGTTTCAATGCCAAACTAAACAAGTTCCTCATAATTGGTGTTTTGCAGAAGCTTTACAGAGCTCTATTGTGTTTATTCCACAGTAAATTAAATTTTTTTTTCCCCTTGAATTTTGGTAAAGATGCCCCTCTTTTCTACTTTTCACCCATCCTGGTTTCTGACAGGTTGCAATGCTGTAGACTCCATCTCTGGAGCATGCAGACAGCTGGGGATAATGGAAATGTTTGGATTTTATCACATCTGCTGCTTTCTTCTCAATACAATACAAAGATTGCTATCTAACTGTGGAATTAAATTACTCTCCTCCCAGCAAATAAAGTCCAGACAATCTGATCTTATCTCATTTCTATTTGGTATATCCAGTTTAGTTTGGGCTGCTCTTATTCCAAGATCCCATTTAAATGTATTTTAGGAAAAGCAACACACCCAGCTCCTGCACATCACCCTCACTGCAGGCCTTATCCAACCAGAGTTTTACTTCCATTCCCCAGTTTCGTTGGAACCCCGGGCACTGAGAATTTTAGACTTTCTGGGCTGACAGGCACTGACCCCCAAGGAAACACTGCATTTGACCTGAGGCTGTGGAGACTTCCAAAATTGAGAGATAGCACTGGGATTGTGGGTGTGGAGTTTGGATAGAAGTGTGTAATATCACAGGGTGGAAAACTTTGAATTTAAGGTTTTAGACTATAGTGATATATATATAGCAAGATGGAGGTTTTAGGGTGTAGGCTAAGTCTTTCTTTTTCATCTTCTTCTTTATGGGTCTGGGTGGTATTTTGTAATTGGGCAGAAAAATCCACATTGTGGGCCACAGATGGTTGGTTATTGGGTTAAAAGTAAAAATAATTTAGGTGTCATTTCATAATTGGGCAGTTTGTGCTTAAAAGATCTTGGAAAGAGTTAGAGACAGAGCCACTTTTCATTTTGTTAGCCAGAACTCAGAACTTGTGAGACTGTAACATAGATAAGAATTAATAAACATCCGAGTCCAAACTCAAACTGCATCTCCCGAGCATTTAATCCCAGCTCTAACAGAAGAAAAGAATATAATAAACCCATACAATATTTCTTCTAAAAGTAGCCAGAGGAAGAGCAGAGATCCCCTCCACTTATTCTGTTTTCTTCACAGAAGGTGTGCTGGGAGCCCTGAAGGGATGAGACCTTGGGCACAGATTGGCACACGAGGCTGAGTTTTACCTGCTCCCCGATGTCTTTTGGCTGGTCCCCCACGGCCACCCTGGCAATTCCAGGAAGATCAATTAGTGTCAGATCTGGGACATCAGGAGACTGAACTTCCAGGGAAATTAAGTGCCCGCTAATGGCACCTCTAGGACCGGCCAAGGTGTCCTGGGCTGTGAGAAGAGCAAGGCAAATGAATACAAATGAATACTTCAAATGATTCATCAAACCAAAGCTGAGCACAAAGACTTTGAAAATTACCAGCTGCCACCTAAGGTTCTTTCAGGCTTGTCTTTTTCTTTCAAATCCAGCCACACACTTACATCCACTTACGAAAAAATCTAAGGAAATTATCATGCAGAACAAGTTGATGTGAAGTCCTGTTGGAATATGAGCTGAAATATTTTACAGAGTTTATATTTATGAACTCTTGTGTATGCAGACAAACTACATGTAAATAAACCACAACGAAAAGGATCAGATAAAGTACTGGTCAGCTGTAGAAATGATTCCTCAGCAACAAGAGATTTTTGTAAACATTAATTAATCCTTGGGTGCCATGAAAGATAAATAGGTGTTCTGTATTCTTCACATTTTGATAGGGAGATTGAGATAAGTTGTCCCAGATGCTACAAGGCAATGATGCTTGAACTGTGAACACAGAGAAGCAAGGAAACCCCACAGTCATTCTCATAAGAAATTATCAGCTTTATTGCCTTACTTAATTCATACCTGGCCAGTTTTGAGAATATCCAAATAATGTATTGAAAAGCTAATTTAAAAAAAATTAGAAAGAATAACAGTTTGCAGAGCTGTGCTTGTCAAGGAAGTAAGGACAATCCAACTTTCACACTTTTACACTTAGGGCAAGTGCTTACTGCCCTGTGGGTAAAGAACACTGATTTCTTACCCAGCATGAAATGCTCTAACAGTAAAGCTGAGACATGTGAAGGGCAGTGACTGAGCCCATGACCACAGTACCTGGCAGAAGCTCTCTGTCCTCCACTCTGCCTTCTTGCAATTTTCTCTAAAATAATAAAGATTTTCAGCCAGAGACACCTCCAGCATTCTCTGGGCTTTTGAACTGTTGGCAGGAACCATTTAGGTTCCATGTTTTCAGTTTGACAGATAACCTTCCCTATGGGTTTACCCATACCTCTGAGGGTCCAGCCCTTGCAGAGAAGTGGCTAAAATCAATTAGTGAGATGGCATGATGGAGTGTGTCTTGAAAAATCAAAAAGGTTTTAATAAAGAAAGAAAATAATGCAAACACAAAAGCAAAGCTGAACACAGTATAGAGATGAGTCTCCTACTTGCTACAACACCTTGAAAAGTGTGGAACTTCTTTGTTCTCTCTCTTTAGTATTTAATAGTTTAGGTAAGCTATTTGGCTCTTGGCCCAATGAAATTAACAACAGGCTTTGAGTTACACTCTCAGAGCCCAATCCATGCTCCTGTGCTGGAGCTGAGCCAATTACAATAAGAAAAACACAGAGCTTTCTAGTTAAACTTCCTAAAATGTCTAAAGGTAAACTGAAACTCTTTGCCTATTTGGAAACACCTGCAGGGGGTGTGGGGTGCTTTACCAGACTTCCCCAAACCAGGAAGACACCACCCAGGAAAGGACACAGGCTGAGCCTTTATCATGGATCAGGATAAAAGGATCATGGATCTGGTGGGTGGCATCCCTGCATGAGGAGTTGGAACTAGAAGACCTTTAAAGGTCCCTCCCAATCCAGGCCATTCTGGGATCATCATCATAGATCATCCTCACCACTGAAGCACTGGTACAATTCCCTGGAGAGTTTTGCTGACCCGGCTTCCTCTGCTCTGAATCCAGCTCTTGGTGTTATTCCACAATCACTGTGGATGCTGCTCAGTCCAAGAGGAGGATTCAGAGTTGGAGCCAGCCAAGTCCACTCACCGTGCCTTATTGCCCTGTCCACCTCAGAGGCGTCCTGGAGCTCCATGGTGACATTTTTGTAGGAGATCTTCCCTTGCCATGCCTGGCCTTCAGGCAACTTCTTGAGTTTGAGTTCCAAGGGACACCGAGTGACAATACCTGCAGCAGTTCCAAAGGCAGAGGTTGTGCATGAAACAGGGGCTTGGAGTGTGTGGTGTACACAGGGCTGCCTAAGGTTTCACACAAAAAACATGGAAATGTTCCAGGAGATGCTGCCAGAGGGGACTTGTCCAACTTCCTGCTCAGAGCAGGATTGTCACCAGTGCTAGATGAGGTCAACCATGGCTCTTCCCAGACCTAAAGACCTCCACAGATGTAGTTTTGCTCCTCTCTGGATGACCTGTCTCAGTGCTGCAACTAAATCCTCTGAAAAACCTTTCCACAAGTCCAGCCTGAAAGACTAGATGATATTGTAAACTCACATGGAACTTGCAGAATTTATGTGTGCAAAAATACACACACACAGAGCTGGAAAGTGGATCTTCTTGAGCTGTGAAGTCTTCCAACAATCATCTCTGACTTTAATAATGCCTTAAGTAAAGATCTTTGTACACTTTTTACACATAATAATAATAATAAAGGTATCTGTAAGATGATGTTGTTTTAAAAACCCAAAACAACCCCAAAAACAAATTTAAAAACTGGTTTTCCATGTGAAATTAATACTCTGTTGCACTGCTGCTTTCTGGGAAATGCACAGAGTTAGTCACACTTCTTACTCCTGGTCTCTTGACCACCTGGAATATGTACCTTGGATTTACCCTGGGGTGCCTCACTCGTGCTTCCATTTCTCAGTCATGGAGCTATCCAATTGTAGACAGGAGGGAGGGAGGGGAAGGAAGGAAGGAAGGAAGGAAGGAAGGAAGGAAGGAAGGAAGGAAGGAAGGAAGGAAGGAAGGAAG
>JBBMKD010000001.1:111496786-111518452 GCA_037834095.1 Argya squamiceps
AAAGAAAAGAAAAGAAAAGAAAAGAAAAGAAAAGAAAAGAAAAGAAAAGAAAAGAAAAGAAAAGAAAAGAAAAGAATTCCCTTCCACCTCTCATCAAAGTGAAAATGTAAGGAAGTGAATTCTTACCATTGCCCCTGGGGAGAGGAACACCAGACAGGGCTTCGAGGACAGAACTTTTCCCGGAGCTCTGGTCTCCAATCACAGCAATCGCAGGCAAGGACAAGTCCTTTTCTATCCCAAGAGCTCTCAGGCTGTCAACCAGATCAATGCAGGGTCGGATCTTCTCCTCATATTGGTTGTACAAGGTGCGTTCTGCAGCCTGCCAGAGTTAAACTTACAATGAATTTTCCATAATTAAAGAAAAAAAGATGCGAATTCTATTCATTGTTCTTTAGTAAAAGTTATTTACTGGCATCAAACTCTATTTTATATCACTGTGCATCCTTGCATCTTCATGTAATAAACAGGTGTCTGTAAATATGAAAGAAACAGTTGAGATTGGCTCACAGACCATCTTTAGTACAAATACCAAATTTTGGAAGCCATCCTGAGAAGGTAAAGAACACATTACTAAGTGTGCTTTGTTAAATTTTTTTTAATAACTGCCATTTTGTTCCACTCATCCACAGATGTACTGAAGCATGTGTATGCAAATGAAGATCCCAGAAATCACTGATTTTGGTAAAAAATAGCTTATTAGATCTTTGTTTCAGAGTTTGAAGATAGAGTTTGTGCAAAGACACCAAAAGAGTTCTGCTGTAATGTTCTTAACAGGTGGCTGAAATCTTTTAGATCACCATGGCTCCTCCTTCTTTGCCTCATTTTAGGCTCACATAAGGCACGAATATGAGTGGGTTGTTTTAAATGACTGATTATTGTCATTTTCTGGGTTTGATTCGGGTCCAGATACTAACACAGGCTCTTCACTGACATGAAAACAAACCAAATAATTTCTAGTCTCTGGCAAAACTGGTCCATCTGCTGTTAAATATGCTCAGCTAAAGTATATAAAGATCAGCTTGGTCTCTTCTCCCTGTTCCTCTCTCCATGTTCCAGTCTGACTGTTGCATTTAGAGATGCAATTTTGGGAACACCAATGTTTCAGACACATTGGGCCAGACACATTCAAACCTAACTTTTTGAAAAGAAAAATTGAATTTTCTCTCCACCAGTTTTATTCAATAAAAGTACCTCCAGAAGTATGTCTATGGACCAGATGCACTCAAACAAAGCAGATTTTTTTGGTTAAGATGAGGAAGGCAGAACACATTACTTGAAGCAGGCATTTTTAAACCCTTTTTGGTAACTCCTGCCCACTCTCTTCACTACAATGTTTAATAGCTAGTAAATTCTCAAAAAACTGTAAATTCAATAACTGTGTCACAAACTTAAATCCCATCTGTGTTCAGCGAAAAATATCCAAGCAGGTTATTATTAAACTTTCTTGTGCATTTCTGTTGAGGGTTGAAGAGCCTCAAGAAAAAAAACCCTGAGCTTTTATGATTTCTGTTCAACATTTGTTACTAGGATGGAAGCAGACACATGTCACATATTAAATTGGCTTCCAGGCTGCAGCCATCTCTTTTTTTCAGACCTGCATTATTAATATCTGCAGATTAATTGCAGGTACCTCTCTTCCTACCTACATGAATAGCTGCCAGGCCTCATCCCAAAAGTTCTCCTTAGACCTAACAAGTGCAGATTGCCCAAAGAGACAAAGGAATTAATTTTGGGGCATGAAGTGAAACAACAGAGTAAGAGCTGGGAGGATCTGTGCCCTCTCCTTGCCTTACTTTGTCCTTTTCTCCAAAAATCTCCAAGTCCTTCTGTTCACATTTAGGTCTTCTCTCAAACACATCCTCTGGCACCTCAGCAGCTTCTTCTGGTTCTGGTGGGAGAGGCACTGTAGCAGCTTCCAAAGGTTTTACAAAAGAAAATACAAACCCCTCCTTCTTTGGGGTGTTTTTGCTTCTTTCAAAAGGTTGAGTTTGTTTGAATGCTTCTTTCTTTTTATCCATGGCCTGCTGATTTTGTGGGCTTCCACGCAGGTTGTCTGCAAATAGTTCACGAAACATTGATCACTGCCTGCTCCAACCACTCGGGGGTGCAGCCTCTGAAACCAAACACGGGGCAGTGAGTGACTCCACCTTGCAACAACGACCAGAGCAAAGAAAATCAAACATCACCTTTATTTCCTGATCCAAACCCTTGGTAGGTACCGAGTGCCACGGCTCTTTACAAATCACTAAAATTGGTCAGGCTTGAAACACTTCTCCCTACCTCTCTTATCCTTTTTTTTTTTTTTTTTTTTTTTTTTGGTGTTAAGGAAAAAAAAAAAAAAACATGGGAAAAAAACACTATTTGTTTTTTTGAAAAAAAAAAAAAAAGTTACAGCAGTTTTTGCAAAAAAACGATCCTCCTCAATGGAATATTTTGCTAAAAGATGTTTGGAGAAGCTCAGTGAGTATCAGGGCAGGATTGGAGGGAGTGTGAATCCTTAACTTCCTGGGATCAGAAGTGTAGGGCTGTGGGCTCCAATCCATAGTCTGCTAAGTGGCCATCTCACCTCTTTTGTGGAAGAAATACCTGTCAGAGGCAAGTCTGACACATCTTTTTGAAGTTCTGTATCTTGGCCCCCTCCTCTATATTTTAAAACCCTCTGCCAAGAGCAGACTTGGTTTCACATGATGTTAGAGAAGGGAGGACTAGGGGCTTTTTATTTCCTTGTTCAGCATTTCCTTATGGAGAAGTTTTGTTTTCTATGGGTGACTGAGGAAATTAGTGGCTTTTGGTGCGACATTATCCAGGGAAGGGGACTTCCAGAGAGAGTGATTTAAGGAAGGAAAAAAACCAAGAGTCCTTTATCAAGCCTCCCTCTGCCAAAACCAAGATCTGTGTAACTCAAGCACTTGCGAAAACAAATTAGGAGAACCACATCTTTGCTAGAAATAACTTCCTGCTCCATTAATTTTTTTTGGTTGAATTAAGTTTACATGTTTTCTAATTTCAGATGCCAAAATAGGATGATCAGACAAAATGTAGGTTATATTTTGTAAAACAAGTTTAGAAAATGCACACACATTGTAGCAGAGCAGTTGAGAGAAGGTTGTGGACCATGCAGTGTGGGCATTTATAATTAGATTTATTACTAATTCAGTATGTAAATATTGCAATATCAAAATAACAACTCTATCATCTGTTACAATGATTATAATCAGGTCATGGTCCTTCTGCTGAGACACAAGTGAGACCCCCTTGCTTCCAAAACTTCTGAGAGCAGTCCAGGTGCAACCTGCTCCACTTAGTGCCAGATTTGCTCAGCAGTCCACATCTAAAGGGTTACAATACGAGCAGGTTCAGGTGGAAATGTGCAGATTTACAGTCTTTGGCCTTGCAGAATTCACTATTGCAAAGCCACAAAGCACCTCCGGAGCTACTTTAGGATTTTTTGTCTGTATTTGGGTGGATCTTGGGTATTTTAACACCTGTCCAAAAATGTTGGAGCTGGAGATACCTTGTGGGCATCCCTGGTGGGCGTGGGGAGATAAGGGGATGGGGAGGGGGGAAAATCAACCCAGAAACTTTCCTGCAACTTGGTGACACCAGTTTGCCCTGCTGTATGTCCTTTTTGTGGCCAGCATGCACCAAAGTCAAACATAACATCTCAGTTCCTGATCTCTGGAATGAATTAATTTCTGCAAATGTTCAGACATCCTGCAATACCCCCCCTGGTGTGTTCACTTAGGACAAACCCCATGGCCATCACAGAGGTGGAAGGGATGTGGGGAAGGCTGAGGATGCCTGAGGAGACCCATCTTTAGTCCCCCTTTATAAACATGGAGATGGGGTGCAGACCACAGGGTGTGCACACACACACACACAACAGATACCTGCAGTCAGCACCAGGATAAACAACCATTTTGGGATTTCTGAGCCTACATGGCTGTTCTTCCCTGAAAGAGTGAGTGGGTTCTCTGACCCTTCCCTGTGCCACACAAGTGTGAAATGTGGGGTTGTGTTTCGTGTCAGGTAAAAAGGGTGGCCTGTGTAGTTGTGGTTGTGAAATGTGTGGAATGAGGCCATGAAACAGTTATAAAAATGAGTTTTAATAGACAAATGGAAAAAGCATGGAAAGAGGCTTTTTGGACAAATATTTTCCATGCTTATAAGTGAATAATGTGAGTTTTAAAGTTTTCACAATATAAGTTTTAAGGGGTTTTTTAGGCCTTTAGCACGTAGGATAGAAGAATGTAGAAGTGTTATTATTTGTTTTGAAACAAAATTATTATAAGCTTTGAGCTGCTTTGTAATAAGAGGTTTTGGACTATAGCTTTAGAATATATAAAAGGAGAAGTAATCACCTAAATAAAAGAAGGAAGTGAGCTTATCCTAAGCTAAAAATTGAGGATCCTGGAAAGGAAGACTAGACCCCATCATCACAGATGTATGATCCTGGTAAGGGAAGCTAGACATCACCCTCACTGATTTATGATCCTGGAAAGAAAAACTGGATCTCACCATCACAGATGTAGGGAAGCTAGACATCACCATCACTGATTTATGGCCCTGGGAAGAGAAGCTGGGCCTCACCATCACTGATGCATGATTTTGGAAAAAGAAACTGGACATCACCATCACTAATTTACAACCTTGGGGTATAGAAATCCGACGTCATTAACAGGAACTGATCACAATGGGGTATAAAAATGGGACTTCACAAATAGAAACTAGGAGGAAGCACAAAAAAACCTGTTGAGAAGTGCTTATGAAGATGCTCAATAAATATCAGCAAAAATCAGCATTTGATGTGCAGCTGGAGGGGAAACCCCCCACTGTACCCAGTACGCTCCTTTGCTCACATTTTATCATTTGAATTAATGAATTAATGAATTGATTGTTGCTTGATCTATTGGCTGAGTCAAGCTCTTATTCCTTACACGGGCATAGTGATTTCTTTGTATACTGAGCCGTGACAACATCGGAGGGAAGAAAGGAGGAGAGGAAAACAAAAAAGCTGCAATTGTAAAGAGCCCTTCTACAATGGGCCAGAATCCACATGTGAAACACGACACCTGGATGACGCGTGATACTGAAAGTCTGCCAACAATTCCCTCCCACCAGAGCCGCCCCTGCCTCCTTTGCCGGGACGATACTGATTTCCTTGAGCTGCAGCTTTAGAATTTGCCTGCCTGTGTGTGGGAAGCCTCTCCCAGGACAGCAGCAAGTGCTCTGCTGCACACCCACACCTGCACAAACACCAACCTGCCGATGGCTCTGAAGGGGAGTCGCTTTGTTTTTCTGCAACGGCCCTTTGGCTTTGCATCTGTAGGAGATGAAAAGCCCCTTCTAAAAAAAATCGCCTCTCAAACTCAAGGTGCAGAGCTGCACTGCTGAACACACACAGCTCTTGGATTTATTCACTCCTTGTCCAGCCAGAGGAGCAACATGGACTTCTGGCTGACACATCCTGTGACTTCAGGATATTGGGGTAAACCTCACAGTTGTTGTGCTGTATGTTTATTAACTCTGGCTATCTTCTCATAAAGAAGATGAAGCAATGCAAGGTTTATGATCCTACTCATAAATAGTGCTGGATAGATCTTGCTGAATAATGGCTTTAAAAAAAAAACCTAAATGCCATCTCTCAGTTGTCTCCTTTTAAAGAGGAAATAATACTAACATATTTTCTTTTTTTTCCACCCCAGAAAAAAAAAATCCTGCTCCTGGTAACCCTGTTTAATCACACTTACTTTAGACACTTTATGTAGCCTTGTCACATTAGAAGGAATGAAGACAGCAGTAAAAAATTGCATTACTCTTTTCAGAAGAAGGCAAGGAGGAACTTACCCTTTTAAGTGTCCCGTAGGAAGGAGAAGCAGTGACTTTCTGAAACTTCTTCAGATGCTTTTTTATTTACAGGCTCCACCCTCCTATTATGACAAGAAACAGCAAAAACGAAACTAATTATCACAGGAGAAATATTTGGCTTCTGTGGAAATGATCAGGCTGTTTCAAAAGACAGAGTCACCACAAGTAGGCAGCCCTTGCTTACCTTGCACCTGGCTCAGTTATAAGGGCATGGATATCTTAACACATGAATTGTGTCCACAGCCAGAAGTTCAGAGAATCCTAGAATGGTTTGGGTTGGAAGGACATAAAGTTCCATCTCTCTGCCATGGGCAGGGACACCTTCCACTGTCCCAGGCTGCTCCAAGCCCCAATGTCCAGCCTGGCCTTGGGCACTGCCAGGGATCCAGGGGCAGCCACAGCTTCTCTGGGCACCCTGTGCCAGGGCCTGCCCACCCTCACAGGGAAGAATTTCTTCCTAATATCCAATCTAAACCTATTTTCTTTCAATTCAAAGCCATTCCCCCTTGTCCTATCACTACCTGCCCTTGTAAAAATCTCTCACTCTTCTCACAAAGCCTCTCAGAAGAGGAGCCACACCTCTATAGTGCCATTCAGCAGATGATACCCAGGTGAAGCTTAGCTTAATTATTGCCAAACTTTCAGTGAATTGTGAATTATTAATTAACCACTGTGCAGCCTTAGGATATTTAGCACTAATGCAGCAAATGCATTTATCAAAGACAATTCTTAATCTGTTACAGCTGTCACCTCAAACCACAATTCTTGACAAAAGTGTCTCCATGAAAGTCCTTGGAGGGGCTCTGTCAGGCAAATGTGAAATTCATACTGTGACAACTTTGTAATAGCTCTGGAAATAATAATGCCATGTTTTGGGCTTTTCCTTTCGTTTCCTTGTATGTTTAGTAGACAGCAGAAATGAAACTCCTCACAGCACAGCTAAGCTCCTCCTTCCTTGGCTGTACTGCATAATGGGATGTCAGGGACAAATGCCAGAGGTACTTGGAAATAATTGAGCAACAACTTGCCTTTCCTCCCCACCAAAAAGGCATCTCAGTGACACAGTTCACTCACACCTGGGGCAGAACATGTTGGTAAAAGCTGCTGTGCCCCCCTCCCACCAGTGTTGCCTGCTGGGGATGCTGGTCCTGTGCCATCCAAGGGCACCCTTTCGGCCTCCTCATCCCTCCATGCAAAAAGCAAGTGGGTGAGGGACCCCTCCACGGGAGAAGGAGGACTTTTCCCACCTCCCAGTGAGACTTTCCATCCCAGCCTGGGTGGCAAACCATGCCACCACTCACCTGGGATTGTGCCTTGGCTGCCAGAGGCTGCAGGGCATGGCTGAGGTTGTTGGATGTGGGTGACAAGAGAGCACAGTGACACACAGTGTGATTTGTCTCTGTTATGCACAGCTTCAGGACAGTTCCAAGTTGTTTCTCATGGCCTTGTGGTGTTTTCTCAACATCACTAGGTCAGGATGCTTCCTCTTCTGCTGTTTTTGCTCTCCTGCTCTCTTTTTTTTTTGTGTGTGTGTTTTGGGTTTTTTTCCCTTTGTTGTTAATAGGCTCTAAGCTGTTAAGCAACATCAATACACTTTGTTCAGTCAGGGGCTTTCCAAGCTGGATGCAGATCCCCCCTTGCTTCTCACTCCCTCTGGTTTTGCCCATTGCCTCGACTGATCAGCTGTTCTCAATTCCTGGCTGTTCTGGTGGGTTTCAAACTGCATTACTCAGATCCATGGGTCTGCACAGCAGTCACACTTCTCTGGACCTGTTACAGCTCTGCTTTATCTCAGCTGAGGTCAGGATGAAAGACACAGGAAACGTAGAGTCAAGTTTGATCTTGGTTGTTTATTAAATCTTATCAATTTACAGTACAGCATGAGCTCCAGCATGCCAGCTGGAGAAACGAGGCAAAATGGAGACCTTCTAACTCTTAGCAAGGCTATTTAAGAGATAATCACACAATACTAAAGTGACACCTATATTATTTATGTTTTTGATCCAATAGTGACCATTCGAGGTTTGCAAGGCAGACATCTTTCACCCAGTTAGAGAAAACCACTCAAGTTTGTGAAGAAGAAGGAAGAAGGTGAAGAAGAACTCAGATAATACCTTGAATCCTCCATCTTCGCTCACACTATATACCAAAACCCCAAACCTAAGTTTTCACCCTGTGAGATCACACAACACCACACTAACTACACACCCACAACCCCTGTGCTATCACAATTTTGGGTACCTGCCTGAGGGTCAGCACCCCTCAGCTCGGAAAGTCTGAAATTTTCAACCTCCAGGATTCCAACATGGACCCAGCCCTCTTTCCTCATTCCTCACCCGGCAATGACTCACAGGACTTGTTCCCAAGTGTAGCAGAGTTTTTGAAGATAGTGAATATTTGGACTGTGAGTGAATCACCTAAACTGGGCCTTAGATGAAGGCCTGTAAGGCCTCAGTGGCGCAGATAGCAATTCAGCTGCCAAATCCGTTGCGTAGCAAGAAATACCTCTTAAGGTGTTAACAAGAAATAGAAGGCTTCCTAATAGATAACATGCATAGTAAGTAGTCTGGACACCAAGCTGCCTTAAGGAGTTTATTCAACAATGTATGTTTGCATTCTTTTCTGTCTGTGTACCAATAAGACTACACCTACAATATCAACTATGTAAAAGTGTATAAAACCAGCCATCTTAGTCAAAATAAATCAGAATGTCGTTGTTAATCATACTGGTTTGACCTGCATTCTCTGAATAGTCCAATTCTTTTTAATCTCAGGTTAACCCTGGATCCAAACTTCAAACATTACCCAAGCTCTGGCTGTGTGTGGCAGAATGTGACACACAGCGGGGCTGGGCACAGGCTGCAGCAGGACACCACAGCTCTAAGCTCTCCTGGCCTCTTTCACCATCCCTATCCTTGCATTTAATCATACAGGACATCAATCTGAAGGAGATTCTCAGTCATACTCTTGTCCCAAAAATGGCTTTTTTCACCCTGTGTGCAAGAGGCTGATCCTCACACAGAATTATTTGGTTTATTTACAGTCATGCACAGAAAGATGTGCTGGGTGGCAAATCCCCAAAGTCAGCCCAGTGAAAATCAAAACTTGTCACTATTTATACACAAAGGCATTAATGTTCACTGGCTACAAGTCACAGAGTTCTCTAATTAACTAGGATTTTATGTTCTATTGATTAAATGATTCTCTCACTTCTTTTGCTAATTAGTCCTCTTGCTCAATCTTTCTCTTCTTTTGAGTCAGTGAGTTTTTTGGGTTGATGGGGGATGTGTCAGTGGTTGTGATCTCCCCTTGCCAAAATTACCCCTTCCTGATTTGATGAACAGGCCTTGCTTTGTTCCTTGCTATCTGGCATTATCTTAGTCAGTAAGTTATGCCTGGCTGCAGTTGATACATTATGTCAAGTTCCTTCTATTATTTTTTTTTCCTAGGGCTGCTGCAATTACTGAGACACATTAAACATAATTTATCTTTTAGGGAGTTGTTCATCATTACCTCAGGTTGAGGCTATGAAGCCACAACAGCACTCAAAAGCCTCATTTTTTATGAACATCACGTGTTTTCCTGAAATTAATCACAGGGATGACTGGCAAGTCAATTTCTTTATGATTTTTTCAAATGCAAATATTCAGTGCTGCAATTAAGACAAAACATAATAGGGTTAGCATTAAGAGAATGACAATAGGGTGAAGTAGCTTACTGAAAATCCCTGTAAGCTGTTGTGACTATCCCAAAAGAGTGTCCCATTACTGATGTTCTGCAGGAATAGCTGCACCTTTCTTCCTGCTGTCAGATTTCCCCACCTGAATGCTAAGACAGTCTGGCTCTGCTCATCCTCCAGAATGCAAAAAAAAGCATTTTTTAAACCCAAAGGAGTCAAAGAATTATTTGTCCATGATTATTTGTTTTATTTCTCCTAAATCCTGTACCAGCCTATACTGCTGAGAAGAGGCTGCTTTGCTGGTGTCTCATTCAGACTGACCCTCTCCAAGCAGCACTCAGGATGTCATCCTCAGGTTCCTCTGAGCTCTGGTTCATTATTAAACAGGTTCAAACCTTCCATGCCTTTTCTTGAGATGCATAGAGGTTTCTGAAAAAGGCTTTCTAGCGTTTAACTTGCAGAGTACATCTTGTCCTAACAACTGAAGGGCACATTCTGGCATACAGAAACTCGTGAGTTAGTTTAGTGTCTCCAGCTGTGCATTCCATGGATTGTCAGAATGGCTGTGAAGCTCATTTTCCCATTACTCCAACAATCAGAATTGTAACTTTACTCAGCAGACCCTTGCAGTGAGTTATCACTGAATGTCTGGCTCCCCTATTCACTAGAAATACCTGGTTTCAGTTGATGTATTATCTTAAATTTCTGTCTTCTATTCTTTGTTTTCTGTAGCTGCTGCAATTACTGAGACATGTTAAAGATAATTGATCTGTCTGGAAGCCGTACATTAATACTAGTGATTAGCTTATGTGTTTTCAGCAGAAAATTATGAATTTTCAGCAAAATTGCCTTTGTTATGTGATCAGTTTTGTTTAGTCACAGGGCTATGCTGCAAAAAAAAGAGGAACTCTGAGCAGCATCACTTGCTGGGAACACTGAAATCAGGGTTTTCCTTTCTCCGCATCAAGAGTTTGGTTCTCCTATTTTCTCCTGAAACAGCAAAATAAAACCTTGTCCCCCTTAGTGGGAAATGTTTTAGTGTAAGGCATTGAAAAAGTTTTCATGTTTATGTAATGATTTATAACAGCTTGTATCACTGGCAGTACAGTTCTGCAGATTAACACAAGAGAGATGTTTAAAATAGACTAAGCAGAATTTCATTCAAATCTGAGAGCACAGAGTATGTTTTGAAATAATTTTAATGAACAGAAAAATGAGGCATGATGCAAAAGATGAATGACCAAGCATTTGTCAAAGTGATTTCACATTATAATTTAAAAAGAAATCAAAATACAGTGTAAATGCACTAGCTGGCAGGATCATTCTGTGACATAAACCACTAGGAAAAATTCTCAGTCATAAAGTTACTCAGATATTATACTGGATGTTGTCTAGTCAAACCTGATAAATCAAAGTGGTTCAGACCATGTTGTCTTGGGCTTTATCCCAGTGAGTCTTGAAAACCCTCGGGTATGGAGACTCCACAGAATGAAATTCCTTCAAATGATTGACTAATGACTTTTCTTTCCTCCTTCACATCTGGTTGGATGAAACGTGTACCCCCCCATGTTTCAGCTCCCAATGTCTCTTACTCCCCCACTGTGCATCCCTGCACAGAGCCCAGTGCCACCCCCTCAGCCAGAGGTGCTGGGGGGCTGCTGCAACCCCACCCCCAGGACCAGCCCTTCCCCAGTGGCCTGGCTGTGGCTGGGACAGAGTTAATTTTCTTTCTGGCAGCTGGTGCAGAGCTGTGTTTTGGAGAATAGTGTTGATTACTATGCAGAAGTTTCGTTGTTGAAAACTACTGTTTATCCTCAGTCAAGGACACTTCAGTTTCCCGTGCTCTGCCAGTGAGGAGAAGCACGAAACTCCAGGAGGGAGCAGAGCTGGAATGGCCAAAGGGATATTCCATACCATGGAATGCCATGCTTGGGGTTTAAATGGGTAGAGTCAGCCAGAGGGGTCCTACTGCTGATCAGGGACAGGCTTGGCATCAATCAGTGGGTGGTGAGCAACTGTACTGTGCATTACTTGGGTTTCATTTTTAAAAATTTCAGTTAGTAATTATTATGATATTATTTTAATTGTTCCAATTATTCACCTGTTCTTATCCCAACCCAGAGGTTTTTTTGTGATTCTCCTCCCCATCCCATTGTGGGGGTGACAGAGTTACTGCCTGGAGGAGCTTTGCAGTTCCAAGCTAGTGGAGACAAAAAGCAGCGTGTCCCGTGTGGTGGGAAGGAGTGAGTGGTGTTTTGAAAGGTTTTAAAATAAATAGAGGAATGGAAAGGTCAGAGAGAAAATATAACTGGGGGAGGGTGCATGAAAAGGTCTGAAAAATAAAATATCAGTGGGTAGAATGCTCTCCATGGTTCAGAGCTGAGAAAGACACTTAAACCAGAACCATTCTCTTTAGTTCCTGAGCCTTGTTCTTCTCTAGTAAGGGATGTGCTATAGGGAATTATGTGGTTTGCTGTGTATGAACACTTCCACCTCTCCCTGCAAATCTCTCAGGTGTATTTGTCTGCTGTTTGACTTGGCTGAAGTTTGGGTCACAGTGTTTGACACGCAGGTTTCATCCTCACAATGAGAGGGGCAATCCTGAAGAGTGTGAGGAGTGGGATGAAACCAGTCCTTGCTCATGTCAGCAGCCATCCCTGAGTGGCTTCCTGTCAGTCACAGAGAGGCAGCCAAGAATGCAATTTCTCTGTGTGTGGTTTGGTGGTTTGGTGAGGCCTGATTGCCTTATGTAAACTGGTTGTTGTAATTAGGGGCATATTTTTCCACTACAAAAATCCCTGAAATTCAAGAGATCCAAATTACTTGAAGCAGTGGGAGCTGCTGACATCACTAATACCAAGGTAATCCCAAGTGCAGTGGACTATCCAGATAATGGGTTTTCTGCAGTCTCAGGTCCTTCCTGCTCTCTCCTAGAGGGTCGTGTCCTCTTCAGCTGTGTGCAGAGACTTGCAGTTCCTGTTGTCTACTCACTGCCTGGGGGCTTTCCTTTCTTCCTGCTTTCCTGCACATTTGTTATGCATCAAGCTTTCTGGGCAGAGGGGTGGTTCAGACTGTGCAGGGCAGACAGGGGAGGTTCAGGTTGAGCACCACAAAGAATTTCTTCACTGAAAGGGTTGTTAAGCACTGGGAGGGGCTGCCCAGGGAGGTGATGGTGGTGTTGAAGAAATAACTGCATGTGGCACTCAGTGCCATGGTTCAGTTGATATTGTGGTATGTGGTCAAAGGTTGGACTCGATCTTGGAGGTCTTTTCCAAACTAATTAATTCTGTGATTCTGTGATTTTTTAAGTTTCAAGCTTTCTGGGCAGAGGGGGTGGTTCAGACTCTGCAGGGCAGACAGTATCTCTCTTGTTTCTATTACTGGGATCCTTCCTTGCATCTGTCTGCCCTCTTCCCTCTTCCCTCTTCCCCTGTGTGATCCTTGCACAGTTCCCCCCTCTTGGAATTGTCCACCCCACCTTGGAGCCAGGCACATGGAGCTCATCATCCTGGAGACCCTGACCCCTGATCACCAGAGAGATTCTGCAGGAAGCAAAGGGACCAGACCCAGCTGTCAAGGCTGCTGTGCGAGGACTCCAGTGGCTTCTCTGGTGGACAGAAATGTTTCCTGCATTTGAGTGTTGAGCAGTGGTTTAAACCACAGGAACAGGATGGGAACACATGGATCTTCTTGGGCTCCTGTACTGCAAATTTTGTGGTCATCAGAAGAGATTGTAGTAGTGGGTAAAGCAGAGTGAAATTCAGACATTCTGCTTGAGAGGCATGGAAGAGACTGTGGTTTCAGTTGATGCTTTTTCAGAGTTTTTAGTAAATATGAGGTAGAAACTTGGCTTTAACTTTTAAACATAGAGATTTATGTTTCCTTTCTGCTTTAAACAAAATATTTCCTTATTTCTCATAAATATTTATGGAGAGTCCTGCAACTAGTCTCAACTTCATGTGAATTCCCAGGCTGGTTACTTTTGGCCAGAGCTGGATCCATTAACCAGAGCAATGGTGTTCACCTGAAAATTATTTAACTGCTGACTCTGATCACAAATTGCCTGTGCTGGTGTGTTTCCCAAAGCCATTTTGCCTGTCTGGACACTGAATCTTCACCTAGGGTTTTTCTTTTTTACAGTATGAGAACCTCCACTCCTGGCCCAGAAGCAGCTTAAAACGAGTGCCTAAAGCAAGGCAGTCTGAAGTCAGTCCAGGAAATGACATCTGAACTCCCTCTTTGTTGTTGTCCATGCTCCTGAGTTTGTTGCATTTTTTTATCTCGTTAGAAAATGATGAAATTTCCTATTGTAGAGGGACTAGACAGTACAAACTGCACTGAATAAAGGAGTAAAGATCTGCTGAGAAGCAACAAAGAGCCTAACCCACCAACAGCTGATAAGGTGATGTATTTTTCTGTATCCAAGTTTCAAGGTAATCAGAAGCAAAAACTGAAGTAATGTATCAGAAGAGAAGAGTTTTAATTGTGCAATGGATTGGACACTTCCCCAAAGCAAACTCCACACAAAAAGATTCCCGAAATTAACTAAAGAACCCCAATGAGCAGAAGCTATCAAAAAAGGGGAAGAGGAAAAAAATGAAGAAAAATATCCCCCCTCAAAGACAGAGACCATTTCTCCAATTTATATAGGACAGTGTGACTAAGAAAACCTTGTTATCTGGACTATTAAACTTATTTGTTCAAGGGGTATTGAAATCATACTGATTTGAAATGATAATGATCATTATGATGATGGTAATTAAATAGTTGCAATCGGGACATTTACAATTAATGACATTTTTCTCTAACCATTTTTCTACTTCCTTAGCTTCTGATAATGAAATAGAAGAGTGATATCTGTTACAGATAAGGCAAATAAAGGCAGTTCCTCACAGCTGTTTAGCAGTAAAATATTGCAGTTTGGGTGGGGCAGGGAGAGTCTGAAACCTAAAACACAGCATGTAGTGTTTGATTGTCCATGAACTGCTCAGGTGCAACTGGCCTTGCATGAACTTCCTCCTGTCTGTCTCTTTAATCTTGCTACATTAAAAATTACAGAGATGAGTTCCTCAATTCATATAAATTGCTACTGTCAACAGGAAAATAAATGGTAGCAAAGGATGTGGCAGAACAGTGGTGGGGGATTTTTGTATCCCTCAAGATGATCTAAGCACATGTTTGTGCTTACATGCAAAACGTTGACTGAACAATATCCAGAGCAGAGTCCCACTGCCATAAGTGGTTCTACAAGGACAGTGCAAAATGAATCAGCATGGGCTGATTCCTTACATTTGCCCTGTTATCCATAGTGTGAGAATTGGCACAGGGCACCTCATTCCTGTGCTCCAGCCCCCAGCACCAGCCCTACTGCCCAAAAGTGGGCCCTGAGTGCTCCCATGGCATCACTGCCAGCAAAATGCTGCAGCATTTCTTATCTCCTCAGCAAGGGGAACCTCACTCCCTCACAGGGAGCAGCTCTGGCTCTGGCATCCCTGCCTCCAGCCAGGGTAACCCTTCCTTGTCCTCATTCCCTCCACGCCAGATCATTCCTTGGTCTGGAATGACCACTGCTAAGCAGCTACACTTTGAGTTATCCCTCCTTTGCCATACTAGAAAACAGGTTATGGACTTCATTAATGCTTGCTCTTTGTTATGAAATACATCAGTATCTCACTGACACGTTCACTTCACTGCAGCAAAACACGAATAGAGGTGCAGACACCAAACATGAACTGTGAGAGAAGGAAAATGCTTTCCCCACAGCAGAGTTGAGGAATAAAATCAGTGCAGGTGGCTCAGGGTGCAGCTGCAGGAGCTGCAGGTTGAGCTCTGGGGGGTGGGAGCCCCAGGCAAGAACTGGCACTGACCCTTTGCCTCTCAAAAGTCACCTGTGGCACCAGCCAGGGAAATAAATTGCTTTAAGGATCCAGATGACTGAGACTCTGCTATGGGAAACCCGGGCTTGAGCTGCCAAGTCCAGAAGCAAGCCATGTCATCTTGGGAATAAACATGGGGTAACAGCAGCATGAAATTTGTAGGGCCACATCTGAATTGCATCAGTTGTGCCTTATAAATGCTCAACCACTCCAGAAACAGTCTTTTTCCAAGGAACAACAGTGATCCCTGACTGATCACATGTATGTTTCACTGATGTTCTCTGGTTAAATTACAAATATGTGAAACGAACCTTGTGAAACTAAATGTAAATTCCTTGGGTATTAGACATCAGTTTCAGCAGCATTAGAAAATACCCATAAACAAGGAGTAAATATCCATAAACAAGGTGTATTTGTGCTCTGCTGAGCAGGGTGAGGAAGCCTTCCTTTCCTTAGTTTTACTGCATCCCTAATGGAGTTAGAGCCAGCTCAGACAGATAAGGGATGTGTTGCATTCCTGCTGAGATGCCCTGCAATAAAAACTGTGAGAAACTATATCTTCTGTAACTCCTAAGACCTCGTTTTTACTATAGTGCTATGAAAGTTTTAAGGTAACAACAACAAAATAAAACCTCCCTGTTTTTTTCTGTGAGATTGTTGGGCAAGGGATCAGAGGAGTGCACCACTGGACTGGGGTCCTATCTGATGGGAATGTTACATGATCCAGAAGGGGAGAGCTGGGAAATTTACACTGTTGAGGTTTCCCTGGGTACTTAGGGAAGTCCTGTCTCCCAAAACAAGATTATTCTGCATTGAAGTCTGACCATCCCTCAGCCCCTCCTCTGCAGTGGGTTCTCAGCTGCCATCAGCTGGAGCTGTACACAGACATGGGGTTTGTGAAAGGGAAGTCATGAACTTTCTGTGATCCTGGCCCATTCCCTGAAATGACACAAAAAAAAGCCCTCACAGTTCATCCATGTGAGAAGTGGGACTCAGTAAAGAAGGAGAGATTGCTCTAAATCAGTTGCTGGTTATGTGCAGAGCTGCTCTCAGGCCCGTGCTGTAGTCAAAGTGAACAGGGATGCAGGGAGTTCTGGCAAACCCTGTGCTCCAGACATTTTACATATCACTGACAATGACCAGTTGTTTATTTGTGCAGGAGCTGTAGCTGTGTCCCCCAGTCCTGTCTGTCACACTGAGCAACCAGTCCCTAAACCAGGTTAACTATAACATACTTGCACATGCACATATATGATGAGTTGTAAGTGAAGGAAATGAAAAGCTTGATCAGGAAATCCTCCATGTCAGGAGAAAGCAATTACCACAATAAATATCAGATTCTCTGATCTTTAATATTGGACAACTGCAGAACAACTCTGGGGTGTGTCTTAAAAGACAGACTCGTGATGAGTCACACAGCAGTGACCTGTGAAGGGGAAGTGAACATTTGTTTTTCATTCATCTGTGAAAGAGGATTGCTTTCATTTTGCTTATAACATATCAGCTCCTGCAGCACAGTGAGGGAGAACTGATTTTCTGTTCTGCTTTATTTTCGACAGGTGCAGGCAAAGCAGCAGAGATCTGCAACTCTGAGACAATCCCAGGGCAGCCCCGAGAGCCTCTCTGGGAACAGCAACAAACACAGAGGGCTCCTCTCCCAGCCGGCTCCCCGAGTCCCTGCACAGAGAAGTTGTCCCCCAGGTGTCTGGGGAATCTCCTGGGGCTGTTTGGACCAGCTGTGTGCTGTTCCCAGTGCACACCCAGCAAGGTGAATTCCCCCACAGGGACAAGGGTGGCTGATTTGGAGGTGTCCCTTGGTTCCTTAAAGAACCATTTGTTGGGTCATTGTCCTGGCTGGGTGGCCAAGAGCAGCCTCCCACAAAACACTGCTAAGGAGACAGGAATTCCTAGGAGATAAAAAGCACAACCACATCGGATTTATCTGAGAAATACAAGGTTGAAATGTGTATTTTTTCTGGCTAAAACATACCTATTAAAAATATTTTATTTTTTTTAATAAGACCTGCAGTGGAGACCAGAACAGGCAAAAGGGTCTATTCTTTGCAGAGACTTTGGAAGAAGGAGCTGCTAGCGTAAAGTCTGTGTTTTGGAGGAGAAGATACATTTCCTTTGCTGCTGAAAACCTCTCCCAGAAAACAAAACAAAACAAAACAAAACAAAACAAAACAAAACAAAACACCAAAAAACAACAACCCCCCCAACCCAAACCAAATCAAAAACGCAGCAAGAATAAAACAGAGCAGAGAACTAGAATCAAAAGTTTTGAATCCCCAGAAATGAGGAACTGCTGTCACTCAAATGTTATTAAACCACCCATCTCAATCCCCTGAATTCTAGTCATTGTTCAGCATCTCACTGCAGCTAAGAGATCAGATAAATCACAGTCATATATTACTTCCCTCCAGGCACTATATTTAAGTAAAAGCATCAGCCTCTCTTTGCTTGTCTGGGTGGATTGCTCTTGGTCAGAATTTTCCTTTAAGCACAGCCTGCCTCAAAAAGAGCATTTCACCTTTCTTTTCCTGTCTTGTATTTTTCTTTTAAATATAGTGGAAACTTCCCACTTTGAGTTAGATAACACTACACAAAGAACATGAAGAAATAGTTGCCACTTAGAAACTGAAAATGTTACCTATTATTTGATCAATATTTCCAGTGGCTGCCATCAAATTGGACTGCCAGGAATCCATGGATTTTTAAGAGATGTGTCATGCTCTTAAATGGAGAAATAAAAAATACTTCTCATGCTCTTAAATGGAGAAATAAAAAAAGGAACTCTGTCCAGGTACTTCGTTCTTTATGGGACTGTTAACATAGGTGATGTTAACATAGGAGGTAAAAATGGGAGCATCTGAAATGTGTTTCTACATGGGAGTATAAGGGACCCCTTTCTGTGGAATGCTCTGCTGAGATTTGATATTTGAAATGGGGGCGTGCCCCTGGCAAAGTGTAGGAAAGGAGGGTCTGGCATGATAGGGGCAAAGCTGCTGGTGTCCACCCAAGGTGACCTCCAGCCTTTGTCTGTGGCTTCCAGTGTCTGCCCAGGACAGATAAGCACGGGAAAGTTGGGTATTTCTAGAGATGCAGAGGATCTGGAAAACCACTGCTGCCACCTGCTGTGCCATCCCACTTCTAAATCCACAAATTCAGGTCCTGAGCAATGCCACAGCCTAAAGCTCATGGCTTCCCGTGGGATTTGGCTACTGGGATGAGAAACAGATGGATTGCTGTGCAGGCTCTAACCTTACTGCATGGTGGTGACCCCAGGTGTGTAATAAGCACCCAGAGGTATTTCCCAGCACTTTCCCAGCTCAGAAGAATGCCAGGAATCACTTCCTACCTGCTCCTTGTGATTGGCAACATCACCTGGCATGGAGACCATCAACCTCCACCATGGCAGCTGTTGCTTTCCCCCCAGATTAATTTTTCAGGATTAGGATTCCAAGAAAAAGATTTTCATTTCTCCCTAGGAGGCAGTTCCTTTAAAAGTGTTCAGATTGTGGGTGCAAAGTCAAAATCCCACCTTCAAACCAACTCTGAAAGATTGGTTCTGGTCTGCAGAGTGATTGAAAAAGTGGCAAGTGATCACTTCTCCATGATTTCTTCAGATCAGAGGGTTGTCATATTTAAGTACTGTGCCATGAACAAATGAAAACAAAGCTGATGATGGCTATTCAGCACTGTAGATCAGTTCAGTCCAGTCCAGGTGACTCAGCTTCATCTGTGTAGAAGTGAAAACACCATGGAGTTTTAAAGACCATTTTGCAGGAATTTGTGCTGTGAAAGGTTCTCAGGGTGGTTTGATCTTTGATTCAGATGAGAGAGGTGCTGCTTTTACTGTCAGAAAGAGTGGAACACCTGCACAGAGTGTGAAGAACAGAGCAAATGTAAAGCATGAGAATGTTGTACTTCATGGTAACTGCTGAACAGAAATTGAAGTGAAATTTAATTGTAATTGATGTGAGATTAATTGTGGCCTGGAGCAGGAGGCAGTGACTGTCAGACTGCACAGAGCTCGAGGGCTGTCTCAGAGCTTGGCACTCTGGAGGACTGCCAGCCATTAGCACTGTAATTATGTTATTTTTATAATTCAGGCATGTGGCAAAGGGTGATTACGATGCAAAGGAATAAATGTCCTGCCAGCAACACAAGCACCACCCGAAAAAAATTATTATTATTAAGAAGAATGACTTAATGTGGAAAAACATTGAAACAGCTATTGAAGTGCTCAGTTTGTATCCACCTCAGCAGCAGCAAGGTGCTAAGGAGCAACCACTGAGTCTGCCAAAGTCAAATTGAGTCAGACTAATTTAAGTGGCTTTTTGGCAGTGTCCCTGGGCTATGGAGCAGTTTGCAAACCAGTAGCAGGAAACTTTAGGGACTGGTGAGAGACACAACTCCAGAAAGCTGCTGGGAACACAGCAGTGACTAAAGTGGCAGCCATGGTTGGAGATTTGAAGCTTTCAAGCTTCATTTGAAGTTTCAAAGGGGGGCTTCAGGCAGGAACCACAGAACTAATGTTTTAATGTTGAGAAAAAATGTAAGGAAAGATTAAAACAGGTGGGCTCAGTCTAGGGAGGAGAGAGTAGGTGAGGACAATCATCAGACACATAATGCAATGGTATAAAAAGAATAGTGATTAATTATTCTCTATGTAAGTGGCTTGGCCCTTTTGGGTCAATTCCATATGTTTGGGGAATAATTAGAATAACAGTGGAATACTGCAGGAAGCAACTTAAGTTATGGAATCAGCCATATGGGAAACTTCTGAACCACAGAGGGGGCAAACACCACTTAAGACCAGTCCAGACACTTGGTGTGCTTCAAAAAAAGGGAAACTGAATAAATGTTTCTACAGCTTCCTTTCAAATTATGTGCTTGATTTTATAGTTAACATGAACAACACTTTTCAGTTTTGCTTACATGAAGTCACTACATTTTAAATAAGTTGAACTTACAGGAAGAAAAAATAATTAAATGATGTAGATTTGCAGCTTAAATTTGACAAAATAATTCAAGTAACTGGATCTTTACATGTTAGCACTGCTATTCTGTGTTGTCAACACCACTAAAATCAGCTCAGCAAATGTATCAGCTCTTGCCACACTTTCTCTGAACAGAGGAAATGTTATTAATAAACTGGCATCAGAGTAATTTGCTGTGATTTTATATTATAAATTAGACTAAGTTCTGTTTGCGTATTAGTATTTAAAGGGAACCAAAAGAAAAGACATACTAAAAAGAAACAAGTAAAACCAAACCCCTAGAAGTATTAATGACAATGTAAACTCACTTTCAAAAATCCTGGCATTTTATGACTGATTTCCTGAACATTGCAATTCCAAACCAGACTATTTTATTTCCACTTCTTATCAAAATACCTGTTTGTTTTCAGATTAGAATAAAACCACAGAGAGGAAAGACAGGTTAAAAACTGTGCATTTGACCTGCTTTACAATTGGTGTTCAGATGCTTATTGAGTTCTGGAGGTAATTTAATAGAGTAATAGATATAAAAATATAGAATAGTCTTTATTAATGAGGTATCCATTTGTTCACATCAGGTTTCTTGGGATACAGCCTTCTATTTGGATTTCAGCTGGCCAGCCTTTGTATCTGTTCTTTGTCTGGTCAGAGTGGTTTATCTGCAAAAGTAAAATAAATAAATAAAAAAAATCAGTAATTAATTTTTTCTATTTACATGCCACTTTGTCAAACCTTATACATGAGGAGGGTGTAATGAATGAGGACTGGGAAGATGAGGAGAATGTTGCATATCTTGCTCAACATAATAGGTGAAGATTCTGCCAATTTCTCTCTTACACAGGGTGCTTTATTTATTTTGCAGATGGCTGTCATGATATACACTAAATTAAATAACTTTGTCCAGCAGAAGCTCTGAAATGTGAAGAATATTGTAAAAATATTCTGCACTAGCACATGCTGGGGTGACTTGCTGGGGAAAAGCTCTGTGGAGAAGGACCTGGAGGTCCTGGTGGACAATAAGCTCTCCCTGACCAGCAGAGGCCGAAGAGGACAGTGCTGTCCTGGGGTGCATTGGGATGAGCATTCCCAGCAGCTCAGGGCTGATCCTGCCCCTCTGCCCAGCCCTGGAGGCTCCTCTGGGTGCTGTGTCCAGCCCTGGCTCCTCAGCACAGCAGGGACAGGAGCTCCTGGAGCTGAGGAAGGGCCTGGAGCATCTCCGTGCCCAGGGAAGGCTGAG
>JBBMKD010000001.1:111529814-111541196 GCA_037834095.1 Argya squamiceps
CTTTCCTTTCCTTTCCTTTCCTTTCCTTTCCTTTCCTTTCCTTTCCTTTCCTTTCCTTTCCTTTCCTTTCCTCTTTCTTTCTTTCTCTCTCTCTCTCCTTCTCCCTCCCTTCCTTTCTCCCTTTTTTTTCCCTTCCTTTCTTTCTCCAAATGTTTTGGGTTGGAAGAGACCCCGAAGATCATCTGGTCCCAACCCTACTACCATGGGCAGGGAACACCCCAACTACATCAGGTTACTCAGGGTTTGGACACTTCCAGGGATGGGGCAGCACCCCACCACCCTCACAGTGAAGAATTTCTTCCTAATATCCAATTTAAACCTATTTGAGTCTGGATCTGTTCTGCAGGTGAAACAGTGATTTTTGAGTTTGTTAAACCCAACCCAGGGCGTTTTCCATTGGAGACCCATCCTCCTTTTTCCACCCCTCCTCACAGCACTGGGATAACACAATTTCCACCACGAGCTCCAGCCCA
The DNA here is from genome assembly GCA_037834095.1 of Argya squamiceps. Taxonomy (NCBI): domain Eukaryota; kingdom Metazoa; phylum Chordata; class Aves; order Passeriformes; family Leiothrichidae; genus Argya; species Argya squamiceps. Next base: position 111,530,288 of record JBBMKD010000001.1, read on the forward strand.
CCCTTGGTTCATCTTTTCTTGTGTACCAGGTGTTGTGCACCATCACCTGGAGGTTTCCTCCCTGCTGGGGTAGCTGACTCACTAATTTTCATTTAGAAAATCACTCAAACTACTCTTGTGATTCTGCAGTTGCCCTTAAAACCTCTCAGATTTAGTTTCCACCGAGCTCTTTCATTCCCTCTGCCTCTAATGATGCACAGGAATTATGTTTAGCTCAGCAAACAGATAAATAAAGTCCTGCAGGAGGGCTCAGATAGGAACTGCAGCCAGAGTGGGGCTTTTGCTTTCCTCCCAGGACGCTCCTGAAAGCTGTAAATGTTTCCAGTCCCTGGAGGAGAGGTGTTTCTTGTCCCTTTCTGCAAGTGGTATATTATAATAGCCTGTAAATTGCAGATAAAACCTAAGGGAGTAATTGCTGCTGGTTATTTTCAAATCTACAGGAGCTTGCAAATGAAAAAGCAATGTCCCATAAAACCAGGGCGTGTGAATAATTAAAGAGGTAACAGGGGATAAATAAACTTAAGGAATGAGAAGCATTGGACAGAAAGGAACAAGAGTTATGAGATGGCAAGAGGACGTTAAGGACAAAATTAGTCTGGCATACTTTTTAAAAATATGCAATTATTTCTGAAGAAAGTGTTATCCTGCAAGCTGGCACATCAAAAAATGATGTCTCTGTTAATAAATGGTTGAAACTGTTGGAAGACTGCACTTCTAGCCCCTAAAGTAACAATAATCCAGTTCTAAACCCAAAACACTGTGTGGTAACCAAATGAAAAAATCTTCTACTTTTATTAAAGCAAGAAATATTAACTAGGGCTTAGGGTAATTTAATTTTGAAATAAATTTATTGTACGAGTAGTGGTGGGTCATAGATTCCATAGGGAAAAATTTTAAGCCCTTAGAAACTTTGTTACCACCTCAATACAGTGCAAAAACCTCTGGCCATCAGTGTCTATTGGGAAAAAATGAATTTTTACCTGCTTTTACCCACAAGAAAAGTGTAGCAGGTTACTTTTCATTACTGCCTAAACTACATGGAACTATACCCAGGAATTTGCTACAAATCCTGGTTTGCTGGCCTCCCAAATCCCAGGGATCCAGTGGCTGATTGGATTTTAAGGGCTTAACAAAGAGGGATCTCCAAAATATTTTACTTCAGGGATCTCAGTTTTGTGTCTGCAAAAAAACCCACACGACACCTTTTTGTTTAGTGACGAATCCAAGATGTGGGGTGCAGAACCCTTCTGAAGGATAATTTTTGATTTCATCCTGCAAACATTCTTTCTGTAACTCGAAAGCTTAGAGAAAAACTTGCAGAATATTAATCTCCACGCTCAGTTCCTGTGAGACCCTAAGACCCTTTGGTGATAAGCAAGGCAGGAAATCTACTCAGGAAACAAATGACACTGAATTGGAGCAGGTGAATGCATCTACAGGGTCTTATTCTTGTCTTATCACCACAAAACCCAGTCAAACAGAGGAAATTTATGGTCTAACACAGTTAAAACTACACCAGCAAGTTCCTGCTTGCCCTTTGAACCGTGGCACCAACAGAGAGATATTTTCTGCATCCACCTCACATGACCAACAAATGAGCAAAAGTGTAATTCCAGCCCTGATAAAAATTTAATTTACGTGTTTTCTGCTTGCCCACAAAAGGCCAGCAGTGGATTTTCAATCCTGCCAGGATGAGTTCAAAGAATGTAATGATTTAAAACGGAGGCAGAGTTTGCAAGGCAGGGAGAGAACGTTGGAGTAAATGTTTGCTTGTAGAACTCACAAGAACTTAAAAAAAATAGAAAAATAGACCTCCTACATAAAATGTGCAGCTGGTGTCTAATTTTACCCAAGACTTGGGGCAGACAAGAACATGCAGATGGACAACATAGAGAAATAGAGATGCAAATGTCTATTGTAATAAAATTACTGCTGATTTTTTTTTTTAGTTGGGTTTTTGGGGATTTTGTTTTGTTTTGTGGGTGGTTTTTTTTTTTTTTTTGTTTATTTGGGGTTTTTGTTTTGGATTTTTTGTTTGTTTGTTTGTTTCTGGTATACCTTGACTGTCCTTATGAAACCCAGGAGCAAATACTGAAAACAAGATGAGAAATTTTAGATGCTTCTTTTGTTCATTTAAAGGATTAAAATCATCTTCCCCAGGATATGCAACAATGGATCATTTAGCGGACGGATCATATTTAATGGATCATTTAAAGGGTTAAAAGGAAGCATTGATAACTTTCAGCTGATAAGCTGGAAAACCTGTAAAGCTTGTGAGGCTGAGGCATTGCTGGCCTGCTAAAAAATACACAGGTGGGGTTCATTTGTGTGGTTTTCTTCTGCTTTGGTAATCCAGAGAAACATATGGAAAACGTATTTAACTGCACTTCATCCAGATAGAAGATGGATACGTCAGCAGTCAAAAATAAATCAGCAGTTAAAAAAACTCAGTATCAACCACCAGCCTAGAGACTGTTCAAGTTGTCCAATGATAAAAAAAATCTCATTCAATAAGAATACAGAAAGCTGAAAGTAATGTTAAATTTACAATTAAAAAGCACTCAAGGGAAAAGCAAATAGTATTCCTACTCATAGTACTTCAGAACAATTCTGGGTGCATGAAAAGAAGGTGTTTGAAGAATCACAATACATTGTCTATTCATAGAAAGCAGTCTCATCTAGATAACAGCTATAAAAATCCAATACTCTAACGTTTGTGTAGGCACTGGCAGCACAGTATTCTTTACAATAACCTGTCTTTCTTGGGAAATGCTATTGAATGCCCTAGCCAAACAAATGATGAGTCAAGGCATAGGCAAGTGGTACTTGTCAGCCTCTAGAAGGGAAAAAAGTAATAAAAAAGAAACCACAAGCCATTTATTTTTAAAGAGTTTGTTTTGGTGGAGAAAGGGGAGAACAGTAAATGTTTGCTGTTTAAGTGGCCATCAGAATTACACATTGTACTGGAAAATTGCACAGAGCACTTGCATTGCCAACTTTCACAAATTTGTGCACACTTCCCTGTCATTATCAAAAAAAGCCATATTCTTGCAATAAACTCCTATTTTTGTGTTTCACACACAAACTTAAAAGGTACTTTGTCTAAACAGGCCAGTTCTCATGGGCAAAGATGAGCAAGAGAAGTGTGAACAGTTTTAAGTCCAGAGGGTGCTCTGAAGATGATGGTAATTTCAAGAGAAATAAGAGAAGTTTAAGCACAAAGAGAAGAATGGAAAGTTGTGAGCAGAGCTGTGTAATAATGGGATCATGGAATGGTTTGGAAGGGACCTTAAAGATCATCCAGTTCCAACCCCCTGCCATGGGCAGGGACACCTTTTCCTAGAACCGGTTGCTGGGAGCTCCATCCAACACCTGAACACTTAAAGGGATGCAGCATCCACAACTTCTGTGGGACACCTGTGGCAGTTTTGGAGAGGCTTCACTGAATATCAGGACAGAAATAAGCAAAACCTGCCAGCTTTGAAGGGAAAAAAAAGTTATTAAACAATTGGTGCCAGTCCATCTTACTTGACTAATGCCCTAAATGTACAACACACAAAATAAATACACCTTTAAAAAGCTCAAAATAATGGACTTAATAATGGGCTTAAAATAATGGACTTTTTAAAGGGGTGTTTAGGGGGAGGGAAGAGGGAGATGATAAATGATCAGAAGACCCTAAGTTCTTTGAGGTCGGATATTCAGGAAAGAAAATGAAAGTAACTTTTGAAAAAGGGGAAAAAACCCAGAAAGTGTTGAAAGGGCTCCAAGAGCTGGAAAACGCCCCTTGGGCTCCACCTGGCGAGGAAAGAGCGCGGAGCAGGGACTGGGGACAGGGACAGGGATTTGTGTCCCTTCCCCATCCGCATCCCGGGGCAGCAGCAGCCCTAAGCATGACCCGAACCCAAACCATCAGCAGCTTCACCTTCGTGCTGCCTCTGCTCGATTCTGCCCCGTACTGAAATGAAAAGTTGACGCAGGAATAGCTGTAATTCGGGAATAAGCAGGAAAAAAAAAAAAAAAAATCAAAAAAATCACCCCGGAACTAAACTTGGCTGCCTCCCCCTCCTGCCAGGGTCAGGTGGGATCCACAGCAGCTCTGCTTTCCCCCAAGAAATACAGCCAGGAGTTAGAATAGAGTATCAGAAGAGGAATTTGGACTGATGTAATTTATCACCTTTGAAGTTTGGATTTAAAAAGACACACAGGATAGGTTGAAAGAATTAATCATTTATTTTGCGCAGCATAAAATCTGTTTTTTTTACATAGTGTTTATCTGAAAGTGGCAAGACCTGAAAGTACAAAGTATCAATTTTTGGAAAATTGAGTAATGAGGCTTGACAGTAAGTGGGATAGAGATCCTAACATAACTTGAAGATTGAATTAGAAAGACTATACCCCCTTTTTTCAAAGTTTTGATCCCATTTTCTTTTCAGTCAGTGTTAAAAACAGTGTCTAATAAAAAAATCCAAAACAAAACAATAGGTGAAGAAATGCCTCTATAAGTTGGAATAATTTCTTTAAAGGTGAAAGCCTTTCCACACTTCCCGAATAACTATCAAGTAACAGTTAATGTAGTGTTAAAAGCCTTAAAAGATCTGCATCTCCATATAAAATTTGCAATAAAAAACATGAACTGCCTGTTTCAGGTAAGTCTTAAACACTGAACTTTGTATAGTTTATGCACACACAGATTATTGGTTACCAAAGCAATTTTCCCCAGCACATATTGCAGTAATCCACACCTCTGTGCTATGAAGAAATTGTTGTCTTTTTATTACCTCTTCAACATTCTCAACTCTTATTTTTTTACCACAGAATTTCCAAAGGACAACCATGCTGCAAATACAGTCATTTAAACATTCAGCTCTATAAGCCCTCTCTGAAAACACAGGAATAAAAGTGCTTTTTGCAGGTTTGACTTGCCCCTGTGAAAATTTCCCTCATCCAAGGGGGATGGGATGAGAGAATTGTTACAAACAATGTCATTTATTCAAGTGTTTTGCCTAAATACACATTGCTGTACAATCAGAGCAAACTCAGTTGCTCAGTTGGAATTGGTTTTAGGATAAAAAATGTCATGAAAAGAGCTGTCACCTGCTTAAGGAACAGCTCATTGTGGTTCTTTTCTCCACCCCTGTGTTTCCTGAGGGCAGAAAAAAGGAGAATATACAGGAGCAGGGAATATTTCCAGGTGGGAAATGAAAGGAGTCCAGGGAACATAGTCAAATGCACAAAGGAGTTCTTGGCACACAGTAAAATTCAGGGACCATTGGCACAGGGAAAGTTCTGACTCCAGTTCTGGCTCTTCTCCTAATGGCATTGCAAGTATTTTCACCCTACAGTTAATTTTTAAAACATTTAGAAACTACTTTAAAACAGGTCTGTGAATGGTAAACAAGAAAATCTTTTGTAAGAAAACTGAAATTGGAAAACTGAAATTGGAAAATGGAGACCTTAATGTTTTAGCAACTTTTTTGGGGGGAGGGAATGAGAAGAGGTGAATGGCCTAGAAGATGAATCAGAAAAATCAGATTTACAGACAGGGAATTAGGAGGACAGCAACTATACTAAAATATATTAAAGTTATTGTTATCAATTAAAAAAAAAAAAAAAGGAAGAGAACATTTCTTGAGGGCTACTTCTTTTTAAATTCTAAAAATTACCTTTAGTGTTTTACTTTTTGGCTAGCTCAAAGGAAATTCTGTGTGTGCCTTCACGGTCTAATCTGAAGTTCCCAGTATTTCAAAGACTACCTGACCACAAAGATCCAGCCAAATCCAAGCCATTCTTACATTACTACTGCACAGTCATTGATGTCAGCATGTTTTATGATTTCCTGCTCTGCTGCTTACAAATGCCACTGCTGGGGGTGAGAAACAGCATTGTGTGCACTGTTACATGGGGAGGGGAATATTCAGCAGCTGGGCAATGATCCTACCTAAAGATAATCGTGCCCTGTCTTCACCTGGGAGTGTATAATCCCCAGTAGCACCAAAAGGCACCTTGGAGTGCTGGTTTCCAAAATATTCAGGCAAGTGGACCCTTGGCAAAGGAAATGGGGGCAGTGGGATGTTGCACCTACAGCAGTTTCTCAGCAGCTGCTGCCCCTCTGTGGATCCCTCTCATCCAGGGGTTTGGCTGGAGCCAAGTATTTCTGCCAGCATCCCCAAAGAGCCATGAGCAGGGTGCTGGATTACTCACAAGCCTGGATTAGCATCTAATTAAGCCTCAAAATGCAGCAAATCTGACTGGCTCAGAAGATTGCTCATATCCCATTACCAACCTGTCTTCACTTCTCTCAACAGCAGCAAGGACTTCCAGCAGCCAGAAGTGAACAATTTATCAATCAGAGAGTCAAGTTTGACAGGAACTAATGTCTCGGTAAAAAGTACAGCTTTTTCTGAAAAGGATCAATCTGTTATGCTCTTGCAATTTTTAATGAAGCTGAAGGCATCCTAATTATTTTTCTTTCTGTAATTCCCTTTAATTGCACCTCCATAGGTCACTGTACCAACACCCTTCATTACACTGCTCATATTTCTCATAAATAGCTCATATTGCTATTTATATTCGTGTCTGAGATGAGGATATGACAACCAACACCAGCCCAGTTGTTGGAAACCCCTACAGAAATCAAAAACACTTCCAGCAGCACAATCATTTTGTAATATTGGAAAATTTACAGATCTTTCTCTCTCTGGAAATGTGCAGTACTATGCAACTCACAAGCCTTTTAATATTTAAAAGGAAAAGCTTGGTAGACAAATGGCTACCAAGACATTTTATGTCTTTATGTCTTCAGTAAGACAAAGCCAGCCAATACACAACAAGGAACTGCACTGGGCACTCATAGGTTGATTTTCACTGATAAATTTTACAGCTGTTGAGCACAGGAGATACCAAAACCCCCTTGATGCATTGCATTTAGGTTGATTCAACATGCACATCCTAAACACAATCCTTCACCTTAAAAACAGAACAATCCTCTCCACCTAACTTTTTTTACAGCACCCGAACAAAAGCCTTATTAAAATGCTTCATCTATTTCCCTCAGCATTCAAATTGTGCCAAAAAACCCATGATAATATTTCCAAAACTTGCGAAGGCAGCGGGATAGAATTAACCTATTCCCAGGGCTGGGCTCAGGTTTAAGCACTGGAACTCAAACCACAACCCCCTCAAATCCCCGGCGATTGCACCAGGGATTTGACGGTATCAAATTACCTGCGAGGCTGCAGCCAGGGGAACGCAGCTTTCTGACATTTTCCTGGGATGTGGTGTTACATTCCCATCAGAGGAGAGCTGGGTCAGCAGGAAATATTGATATTTCTTACAAGGGATGATTTGGAGTGCTGTGATTTGGAGCATCCTGTCTTCCATAATAAATAAAGGATATTTTCCAGTATCATCTTTACTCAGTGCTCTGGGGTTTTTCACTCCTCTTCCCTCCTTTTTTTTTTTATTATTTTCTTAAGGTGTGGTTTAGTCTCACACCTAAAGTTGGTTAACAGGAACATAATACATCTCACAACATACCTGTTTTTTGAAATTTAGCAGGGAGATATCACTGTGAGTTACCAAGTGACTACACTTGGTTATAGTGTAGTCTGTCACTGTGTTCCATCTTCCATACAAAACTGCTCAGAGCATTATTTTTCTTAATGTGTTGTAGGCTAAAAATGAACCCTCGAGGGTTTCCATTGCTCTCCTTGTTGCCAGAGCAACAAAGCAATGCTCACCTGATTTTCTGCCAGTGCAAGTATCAATTTACAAGCCCAGATGAAGTTTGTGCCGCTCGCAGGTGTCACTCACAGCATTTTTACTACGAGGCACGTTTTCAGTTGTGAAGGACTGCCAGGAAAACTCAAGTATGTATCAGTATTTCATTTGTGCTACTTGGTTATTGCTCCTCTTCATCCAAATGTTTCCCTTAAAATATCATGACCAGTGACATTCAAAGGGAAAGGGTAATACTTAATACTTTTCTATGAAATCCAGTGCACTGAGAAGACTTTGCTCACCAACTCAGAAGAAATCTCATTAAAAAGCCTACTCAGAACCTTTCCCAATAAATTCCTTCCTAAAACTCTTTGTGGTGAGGAGATAGGAGGTTCTGAGGTGAGGGGGAGGAGTGATGAAACTTTTTAAGAGCATACAAGTTGTTTTCACTTTCTGAATTGTAAGAAGGTTTATTGTTTAACACTGTCCATCCAAAATCCAGACTGTGTTTCTGTTTGAAACAAGTGCCAGAAGCATAACTTCTATTGCTATACTGTAGAAAAAGAAGGAATACAACTCTGAAGTTATTTGTTACATGTAAAACCAAACCCAGGAGGATGACATGGAACTCTTAATTTAATTCAAAGATATTAAGAAAGAGATATGGAAAATAGAACACTGAGAAAACAGCTAAGCTCTATGGCTTATTTCATGTAATTCACAATTTCTCTCCTCTTAAAAACTAAGAGGCAGAGGAAGAAGGAGACGAGCTCAAAATTCACTCCTGTTTCCAACTCCAAATTCCATGAGAAATCATTTTCAGACGTTGGATCACAGCATCAATTATTTTACTCTACTGAGCCAAGCAATCTGAAAGTGCAAGAATTGAAAAGAAAACCACAGGCACTTCCAGTTACGACGTGAAAGACATAAGTTATTAAAAAAAACCAAACCCACAGTGTTTTATTTTCACACACATGACGTGCACCTGTGTAAATGCACTATTCTTAAAAAAAAATTAAAAAATCTTTCCTTATTCCATGCAGAGTCAGATGCAGAGGCAGTGTGAATCACAGAGCTATATGAAGGGATTTTGGGCAGAAAATTGTCTAGGCAAGGGATTGGGAAATTCAGAGCTAAGCTTTTTTTTTTCCCCTCATTTCCCATACAGATAGCAAACCGCTCTGCTATCAAAATGCAAAGGAATATTTTTTCCTTTTCTTTATGTATCAAAAACTCCTCAGCCTTGCACTGTTTATCTTTCCAATCCAAACACTTAGGCCAGTGTTACAGAGAAGCCTGCAACTAGAGAAAAGAAAAAACGCCCTATATGCAAAGAAAACACCTTGTTCTGACCTCAGCATGACGACCTGCACTTGCAGAATGGAAACCTGGTCAAGTACATCCTCCCCTGCTCTCTCTCACTATTGTTTCCAGTCCCACCACGTGTTTGTTTTCAGCCAGGCAGGACACACACACTTGGCATTTGATTGATGCCAAACTGAACACCTCCGACTGCTGCTCCAGCTGAAAAACAAGCCAGCATAAAGACTTTCACTTCACAGCCTGTCCATAAAGACAGCTTTGAATTTCTAGGTTGCTGAGCTCAGCCAAATGAAAACAACAAAAAAAGTTGCCTTTCTTATTTTGTTTTCTTTTTGTTACACGCTCTCTAGAAATACAGCAGAACACAGACCTTGCTTTCTTGTCTGTCCATACATATGCAGATCAGCCTTTTCTAAATATCAAACTCAGAAAAAAACCAACAAAACCCCACATGAGGGGGGGAAACCAAAAGGTTTCTTTTTTTCTTTTTTTTTTCTTTTTTTTTTGTGTGCACCGAAGTGGAAAGGCATGAAGTATTAATTTTTATAAAATCCCAAAAAATTCAAAGCCAAGTAGTCCCGTTTGGTTGTATGGAGCATCTTCGTGTTTAAAGACCAGTTCTAATCCACACACTCACCAGTGGTAGCATCCTTGTAAATTAAGAGAGGTAGTCTTGTTTTACTCTAAGGCTGAACAAGTTTGTTTCCCAGTTTTCACCACCTTGGACTATTTTGTTACAGCTCTCAGGGAGGGCGACCCTCTCAAGTGGCAGCAGTGATCTTGAGGGAAAGAAACCACAAACCAACATTTCTTCTTGATCTCCCTTGCTTTTTCTCTGCTGCTCAAGTCTGACTTTCCTCCCTCCCCCACACCATAAGCAGAGTTTCAAAATAAACTGATGTAAACAGAAAGCAGTATTCATTTAATGCAATTAATAAGAAAGATTATTAATTTTTTTTTCTCTTTTTCTACAGTCAGGGCTCGATTAGTTAGAAAATACTGACAGCTCCTTTTTTTTTGTGTGTGAAAGAGAGATGGACAATTTTGTTCCGACAGCGGAAGAACATCACGGTGTGGTTTTTTAGCTTTTTTTTAAAAACTTTTTTCAGGCTTTTTTTTAAACTTTTTTCAGGCTTTTTTTTTTTTTTAAAGAAGGTACTGTAGAGAGCACAAAGTCTCATTCTACTGCAGTAGCAAATCCAGTACCGTAGCACTTCAGAGGTGGTTAACAGTGCTTTGGTTCAGAACCGGTGTTAGAAAATAAAGCTATAAAAGTCACGATGCAGGATATTTGGTGGGATTTTCCAACAGCGTCTTGTAGGAACGTAGAAAGGACCGAGGAGGAATTGGGAGGAATTGTCTCCATCCCCTAGGCAGAGCTCTTTTGTCCTCAGCCCTGTTTTTAAGTCTGGTTTTATTCGGGGCCCAGCCTCTCACTTCCAGCGGTGGCGCACGAGGGAGGACTCGTCGTTGACCACGTCGTTATCGGTGTAGCGGTGCTGGCAGCGGGGTGGGATGAGCAGCAGGACGATCAGGACCAGCAGGATGATCCCACAGAGGCTCATCAGGGCGTAGGAGGCGATCCAGAGCACGGGCTCGTGGAAGGAGACGCTGGAGACGCAGTTGGTGGCCACGTCCGCCGTGGGGAAAGGGCCCTCGATCTCGGAGACGGGAGCGCCGTCGGCTTCTGGGGAGGCACAGAAGGGAAAGGATCAGGCCTTATGTTGCGGTGCATGGTTAAGCCTTTCAGAGTTTTATATGTATCTTATTTGTATCAGCCAGTTTTTGCTCCTTCCAAAACCCCTCCCCTGACCCCCTTGTCAATCACCCTGCCTAGGTGCTCAAACACCTGCCCCTTTTC
>JBBMKD010000001.1:111546477-111558828 GCA_037834095.1 Argya squamiceps
TCTCCTTCTCCTTCTCCTTCTCCTTCTCCTTCTCCTTCTCCTTCTCCTTCTCCTTCTCCTTCTCCTTCTCCTTTCCTCCCTTCTCCCCCTGCTGACAGTCCATGAAGTCAATAAAAACAACCCTAACACAGCTCTGGAGTAAAGCAGATCCATCCAGGCAGTGCTGAATCATTTGTTCTGTCTGGGCAGAACTCACTTTGGGATGTGAAGGCTGAAAATTGTAACTTGGTGATTTTCCGATCACGTTTTCAGTTTTGGATTTTGAGGTTATACATTTTGGATTACAAATTTCAGGTTTTAATTGAATCTTCTACCTGAATTTCGTGCCTCCAGAGGAGCAGGATGGGCTTGGTTCTATGCTCCTGGAAATACTGTGGATAATATTTGTTCTGAAATCACCCATCCACCTCAACTTTTACTTGATGAACGGAGGATGTCCTGGAATGAACTGCTGAGGGCTTTGCCTTGGACCAGTTTTGAGAAGCATCATCAGAGCTCTAATTCCTCCCTCCCCACACATCCCACAGCCACACTCTGGAACTACAAGCTCTGTGAAAGCTTATTCATCCCAGAGGAGCTAAAATCAGCATCTCCATCAGCAGAAAACCCAGAACCCTCACACGGGACTGTGGCACCATCACAACCCAATTTATTCTTTCTGGAACAAAGAAGATCTGTAGGAAAGAGTGGCTGGGAGGGTGGAGTCTAATGCTGCCAGATCATCTGCTGGCTTTATTTTAACAGATTTCTGTTTCTTGTCCTTGTGAAGGGCAGTCAGTGGGGAAGGAGTGCTTTACCTTGGCTAAGGCATCGTAGGCAAGGCCGAGGATCCCGTGCCACTTCACCCCTGGCAGGAAGAAGTTCTCAGACTCCAGGATGGTGGCAATGTTGATGGTGTAGCTGCCATAGAGCCCCTTGGGCATGGTGATGACATCTGTGCCCAGCACTCCAGTCCAGCTGCCTTGGCTGTACTTCACTGTCACCTCAATCCCTTGAGATCTGTATGTGCTTGACCTTTAAAAGGAAAGGACACGCTGATGCAGGGGCTGTTCATTTACAATGCAAGAAAACAGAATATTTTCAGACTCAATTTTGCCCAGAGAGGGAGAGGAAAAAAAAGTAAATTAAGTATGCAAAGTATGCATTGAGACTGCTTGTAAAATCAGGAAAAAGCAGAAATTAAAAAAACCCAGAACTCAAGGCCCCAGTTTTGTCCAGAAGCCATCAATAAGTCAAATCTTCACAATGTGGTTTTTTTTCTTTTAATAAATAATCTAAGGTATTATGTCACCTAGTGCAGTGTCCCTGACTCAGACTGGTCTATAGGAGCAACACTCTTTTAACTGGAGAAGGAATGTATTAAATGGCACTAGAAAATGGAAAGCTGCTGAATTCAAATCTAAAATTGAAATGCCAAGCTAACTGAATAACTGAAGACGAATACCTCATTAATATTCCTAAAAGATCCATTTTGGGTAAATTGGAATATTATTGTGAGCATCAGCAGTTAACACAGAGGTTTCCTAAATCTGCACTTTGGCCTGTCTGTGAGGAAATAAGGAGAATTTGATATTATTAACAAATGATTCACTGACTTGGAGGAGGAAAGGAACTAATTTTTTCTAGACCAGGGAAGCAAAGGAGCAGTTGAGTATGGCAAGCAAAGGAAGGAACTGAATCCTGTTTAAAAGGCTTAACAAATACATTAGTAAAAGCTTCAGTAGATTTTTCATTTTAAAGACCTGTAATCCATAAGGATTGTAATAATATCCCACCCACATCTCTACTGAAGAGCTACAAAAGTTCTAGATCCCTCACAATTTACTATGGATCCCCTCCTTGGCACACAGCTTCCCCTTCTGGAGAGACAGATGACCACACTCAGAAATCAAGAAATCAAGAAATTTTTCACAGCTTAAAGTAAATTAAGGGGGAAAAAAAAAAGTGTAAAATAAATTTATAACAGCATCTTTCCATGTGTGTAGAACAATAGAACATGCAAGGGTTTATCAGGTGCAGATACTTGGATCAATCCAGCTTTAATCTAACAGCCACATGAAGTGGCTTCAAAGGCCTTGTGCCTGAGCTCACCAGCATGGATTTGGGGTGATTTTCATTATTATGAGGAACAACCTTCAGATGGCAACATGGACAAGTCCCATAACTCAAACACTTTCTCCTGAGGGGCACTTTGGCCACAGGGACCATGCAATGACCCTTCTTAGCTGAGGAACAGAGGCCAGGCTCTAACCCAAGCAGTTCTTGACACTCCCAAGACCCAACCCTTCAAGGGTTAACATCCAAGGCAGCAGAAATGCATGAGATAATATTTCAAAATGCAGGAGTTACAGAGATACTGTTATTGCCTGCATCTGACCACTTCCACTGCCCCTCTGTAATTCTGCATTTGTGTGACACTTGCACAAAGGAACATCTCTGCTCAGGCAGGTCCTTCAGAACACCTCTGTGACACTGGCAGTACACTTTAAAAATCAAAATAGAGCCTGAATAATTAGTGACATAAGGGAAACTGGGGGGCAGGAAATGAAAGGGAGAATACAGGGTTCTTCATGTAGAAAGAAGTGTCTGGCTGAGCAGCAGAAGAGGAAACATCTGAAATCAGAGAGAAAATTGAGTGCTGGGAGAATAAAGCAAGGCAAATCTGCAAATACAAGCAGTGCATGACTAGAACAGCAGCAGCACACAGCTCTTCTTCCACAAGCAGGAAAAACCTGATGGATTGAGCTGTGGACCAGCACACAGAAAGACTGGATTCATTTTCCAGCACAGCTGGTGACCTTTCCTGTGGAAAGACAAGGCAGGTCCCTTCCTCACCATTTGTGCCTCAGCTTCCCTTCCCCACCTGCAGGAATGGATATGAAGACACTCATCTCATTTGCAAAGTTCACAAATGTCACATTGAAGAGAAGACTTTATTATTTCCTTCAAGGAACAAAATTGGTAACATGGGAAGGGATCTTGCAGTAAATTATATTCCTGCCCCATCCTCTTGCAGGTGATTAGCCACTCTGGTTTTGTTTTTTTTTTTCACCTTTCCACCTCACTGATCTAAAGGAAGAAAACTTTAGAGGTCAAAACTAGAGACTTGTTGTAATTCTTGGGCCGAGTGTTTGAAAACAAACACGCAGCACAGGAAAGAGAATTACAAACAAGCTGTTTGGGCTGTGATGAGAAAAGAAGAAATTCACTTCTTCCAAGCAGGACAAAGTGTATCTTAGCCAGAGGCAAGGAATAAGGTCTCCTAGATCATGGTGCTGTAGTAACTTTACTCCCTTCTCCCTCTCCTTCCCATTCCTCTCTTCTCTCCAAAGCAGCCACAGAAGCCTGGTCCTCAAACCTCAAATGGACCTTGAGCCCCAGCTGAGCAAACCACCAATGGGGTAATTTTCTCTTGCAGAGTTAATCCTCATTATACCAGCACACAGCACAGAACAAAACACACCCAACATCTTCTTTCTAATGTCACGATCCCTTTGCAGTGAAGTCAACATGGCAACAGCAAATCCACCCCATGCAGGGAGCCCTGAGTAACACCCACCTCACCAACCAACTTTGAGACAAAGAAAACATGAAATTACAACAGAAATTATTGATTTCTAACCAAGAAGTCCCATCTAATCTGCAGGGCTTCCCCAAAAAGTTTATAATTCACCCCAAACCACAACCTGAACAGTGCACACAAGCACCCTCGCAGGATCACACTGCAAAGGCAGCAGTTTCTTTTGTTTGATGGTTTACAACTTACTGTATTGCCCCAATTTATTGCCTATATTTTTCTCACCTCCTTATCTCTTGGAAAGATCAACTCTTGAGCAGCTTGCTTTTGAACCTTCAGATGGTGAGGCAGTAGTACTCTTTATTTATTTACTGAAATAAAACTGAATACTGCTCCTGAATACTGAAAGCTCTGAGCATGTCAGATTTACATACTGCTGCAGAGCCATCACTGATCACTTGGGTTCAAGTGTAAAAATCCCTTTATAAGTCTGTTTAAGTAGCTCTTTTATCACAAGTAGAGTACTCAACAAAACCACTTGTTATTTTGAACAGCATGAGAAACAAACACAGTGATTTCTTTGCAGTTCAGGACAAATCAGGTAATTTTGCAAAACCTTATACATCGTGGTGAGTTACAGAGCATGATTATCACAGCAAACTCAGAACTGTTCACAGCAAAGGTTTGTCAAAAGCCCATGTTGGGAAAGAGAGTGTGGTAACAGCTTTACTTGCTTTGTACAGAAGAGGCCAGATAATTAAACAAACAGGATTGTATCACACAGATTATATGACACACAACATCATTTAACAGGTTAGTTCTGGAATTGCTCTAGGAGGGCTCTTCCTGAAAAACACACTCTCTGGGTCCTTTGAAACAAAGATAATGCCTTTCCCATGCACCCCCCCCAATTTCAGTCAAAAAAGAATCATGCATTCAATTTCTGATTTTGATTATCTGAATAAAATTAAACTAAGAGTGTGGCATCAGGAAATTAAGACCCATCACTCTCTCCAACACAACATGAATATTCAAATAAGCACACATCTATAACTCATAACCCATTAATTTAACAAATTTCTAATCTTCCTTTCCCCTTGTCTTCAACTTGCAGTTTAAGATGTCGGAAGCACTCCATGACAATACAGGGAAAAAAACTGCAGGAGTGATTACCAGATGAGAGGAAACCCCTTTATCTAATCTTAAGTGTTCCTCCTGGGAAGGAAGAAAAGTGCCCACAGGTTGTTTTTCTCATTTACACATGGGCAAAGGTTGCTCTTGGGTAATTTTACAGATCCAGCTGATGAGATATCAATGCCCCTGTTTTTACCATCCCTGCAAAATCATGACAATCAAGCGTTGGTGTGAGCTGGGGATAGAGTTAATTTTCTTCACAGTAGCTTGCACAGGCAGTGTTTTGGATTTGTGCTGAAAAGAGAGTTGAAATATAGAGATGTTTTTGTTACTGCTGAGCAGCTCTTGCACAGAGACAAAGCCTTTTCTCCCTCTCACCCCACCCCACTACTGCCAGGCTTGGTGTGCACGAGAATTTGGGAGGGGACACTGCCAGCTCAGCTGACCCCAGGGATATCCCACATCATGGGGTCATTCAGCATGTACAGCTGGGGGAAGAAGGGGGAAATGTTTGGGGTTAGGGTGAGGGAGTGAATGAGTGGCTGTGTGGGGCTGAATTGCCATCAGGGTTTAAACCACAATGCCAGGGAAGGTGTTCCAACTGCTGGGAAAAGTTTGTCCTAAGACCAGTCTCAAAAAGAGATAAGCAGCAGCATCCAAGGAAGTAGAGGTGACTGGGCTTCACCTCCAGTCAGGAAAAGTCTCAAATAAAACCTCCTGGAATCTGTTTCCAAGGACAGTTGTGCAGTCACAGACACCCAATGAGGAATTTCACAGGCACACCACACCTCACCAATCTCACTGCCTTCTGCATCAAGACTGGATGCACAGATGAGGAGAACAGTGGCTGTGGCACATCTTGGCTTTAGTCAGGCTTTGGACACTGCCTCCCATGGCATCAGAGGATGTGGGGCTGAGCAAACCAGCCACAGTGTGGGCTGAAGATGGGCTGCAGCCCTGGGTCCAAAGGAGATGCATGACAAGCAGAGAGCCCCAGGGGTTTGTGAGTGGAGGAAAAACTGTTCCACAGCCTGGAGAAAAGGAGGCTCAGGAGAGACTTTCTCACTCTTCACAAGTCCCTGGCAGGAGGGTGCAGCCAGGTGAGAGTCAGTCTCTTCTCCCATGCAACAGCAACAGGACAAGAGGACTCAGCATCAAGCTGTGCTAAGAGAGGCTCAGGCTGGACACCAGGAGGAATTTCATCATGGAAAGGGTTGTTAAACACTGGAACAGGCTGCCCAGGGAGGTGGTGGACTCGTCCCCCCTGGAGGTGTCCAAGGAAGGCCTGAATGTGGCACTCAGTGCTCTGGGCTGGGGATAAGGTGAGGAGCAATGTCTTGGATTGTAATGCAAGATGTAACCAAAAGTGTGTATTCTATTGCCAGCTGTTAAAACCAGGTGGGGAGGTGTTTTTCTTTCTCTCTTCCAGGACCCATCCCTCATAATTCTGGGGGTGCCCTCTGTTCATGGGCCAGATGTTAAAACCAGCTGGGGCAGCGTTCTTTATCCCTTCCAGGACCCATGCTCCCCCCAGGGGATCTCTGCTGTCCCTGGGCCATCCAGGCTCAGGGCAGGGCTGAGACAATTCCATCATCCCACCCAGGGGGAGCAGCCCAGCATTCCCACCTGGATCAAAGCTGGCATTCAGAGCACCAGCACAGCCTGTCTGCACTGGATTGCCAGAGGAAGACCAGACCCATCTCAGCACCACTGGGCCTTCAGAGGAAACTTCACCCTTCTACAGGATCATCTCTGCTCCAACAGAACCACATCTGTCACTCCATGAGGACTTAACTGGACTGCTCCCAACATCCTGACCAACAGGGTGTAGGTTGTATTCTGACCCTGTCAGTGTTTTCTTTTTGTTTGTTTGCTTTTCTGTACTACTACATTTTTATTTTAATTTTCCTAGTAAAGAACTGTTATTCCTATTCCCATATCTTTGCCTGAAGGCCCTTAATTGCAAAATTATAATAATTCAGAGGGAGGGGGTTTTCATTCTCCATTCCAAGGGATGCTCCTGCCTTCCTTAGCAGACAACTTTCTTTTCAAAGACAAGCAGTCATAGGTTGGACTCAATGGTCTTGGAGATCTTTTCCAACCTCAGGGATTCTGTGGTTCTGTGAAGGTCTTCATCAAGAACCTAAATGAGGGACAGACTGCACACTCAGATTTGCATGGGATCCACATCAAAGGGGCATGCTGACTGTCACAGCCACCAGTGACATTTTTTGAGGTGCAGGTTGGACAACAGGAAATATTTCCTCCCCAGGAGACTGTGGCAGGAGACTGGAACTCTCTGCCTGGACAGAGCATGGATTCTCCATCCTCAGAGGTTTACAGACCTTGGCTGGGCTCAGCCATGGCTCACCTGCTCTGCTGACAGCCCCAGCTCATCTGGGATGTGTGCTAGGTGACCTACAGAGCTTTCTTGCAACCAACATTTTTTAAACATCTACCTGATTTCACTGGGGCCAGGGATCCTTCCAATTTATTCATTTAAATGTAGTTAAGGTATTTAAAATGGAAGAAGCACGTTGTACCCATGAGCATGCTGATTTTTGTATTCTGAGCACACTGCAGGACTCCACCAGTGCAACCCAAACCAGGAACTGTTGCTGCAATTCCTCTGGACTGTATTGACTTGATTTTGAGTAATTTTACAAAACACCCTTAACTAACTCTTCAGGGCCTGGACTTCAAGGTTTCATTATTAACCTTATATTAAAGTTCTCAAAACACTGTCTCCACTGAGAACACTGATCAGAGGCTGTGACCTTCACTTGATTTCAGCCTTTCTCCACACACAAGCTCTGCTGTTGCTGTTTCTAATGGTTTATGTTTCTGATGAGAGAGGCCTTGTCCTTCCAGTCTCAATAACATCAATTAAGAGACAAGGGAGAAAGAATGCTTGTGCTTTTAATTAAGTTTTCTCTAAGCACTGCCTATGGAAGGGGATAGCTGGCTGGCATGGAAAACCCTGCAGTAGTGCAGAAATAGCTATCAAGTGCAAATTCTGGATTTTCCAGACCTGTATCATATCAGTGTGATGTGAAATATCTCCATTAACATCTAAATATATGACAGGAGGTGAGGCTATTCCAGAAAGCAGCATGGAAATGAAAGATTTCCCTCCATTCTCAGTGCATCTTATTGGAAAAAAAGTGTAAAACCCCATGTAAAAACACATATGAGGCAGTGAGAAGGGTGATACTCCCCAGTTTCCCAGCACTCTTAGTATTTCTATCCATATGCTTCAGCTAAAAATAGACACTGCACTTTGGAGAAGTTTACCTGAAATAATTGAAACTAGAGAAGGGCAGAGAGGAAGAAAAAGAGGAAGTGTGATTCAGACAGACAAAGCTTGGCTGTGATTAATCTCAGCTTAAGCTAAACACAGCAAATTTAGTGCATAACAAACACCAGAGCCAACAAGTTGTATTTTATAAATAACCAGATTCATCAGGGTCTGTCCAGATCACTGACTGATTGAGGCCTCTGGCTCAAACTAAACAACAAATTAGGTTTTGACTAAGTAATTTTGCTTCTGGATGAAGTGTCAAGTAACTGATACAATTACCAGCTTTTCATTTTTGTTTTCAAACAAAGGCAAAGCACACTGAAACTTTTAATTCCTTTCAAGTCTATTCAGATAAAGAAATTGCCTGAAATTGGTGTGATTTTGCAAACGATTTTTACCCTGTAATCATCTTTTCTCTTCTCCAGCTCTAATTAGTGCTGCTGATGCTCACTCAGACCTCAGCTGCACTGCCTGTTCTTGGTGTCAGGCAGTTTTGCATCAGGAAAAGCCAAAATTCCCACCAGGCAGCCAACATCCCACTCCCATGGGATGTCACAGCAGCCCCACGAGCTGCTTTATCATCCTGTCCTACATGGAAGAGCCAGAATCCAAAAGACTCCCCCTAATTTCCACCACGGGTGCAGAACAGGTACTTACAGCTCAGGATTGAAGTAGGATGTGACATCAGGATCAGGCACACCTGCTACAGCAAAATTGCTGCTCCCAGTGTCAACCAGAATATTTAACTGCCAAAAACAACAAAAAAAAAAGAGAAAGGAGAGGTGATTTGCATATCCAATTAAACAAATGAACAGCAACAACAAAAAAAATCATTGCAGTTTTTTGTCTAAACTACCTTCAGTTTTAAAGTTATGGTGAGCATTGCCCTGAGAAATAAATTTAGTGTCAGTTTTGGGAAAGATATGCTGCTGCAGCCCATCCACCAGGCTGAAATGCTTTAAAATAGTCCTGTTCCTGGAAGGGGGAAAACCAGCCAAGCCCACATTTGCACAGCAGATGAATTCCTGATCATCTCAAATTTCTTTTTGGCCCAAGCCCACATTTGCACAGCAGATGAATTCCTGATCATCTCCAATTTCTTTTGGCCCAAACCATGAGTCTTGGCAACCTGTCCAGAACACAGGCTGAATTATGGACTGCTTAAAGCCTTGTTTGTCTTAGAGCTTGTGAGATTTCAAGGTAGGGGTTGAGTGCAGGTCTGGCCAGAAATAAGCAGAAGCACGAAGCTGGAAAACACAGGGGCAATGCCCAGTTGATCCTGAGCAGCAGCAACCTTCCACAGCCTTTACCACCTTTAAAAATGAGGATGGCAGATTTATGAACACTGTGATTGAAAGGTGGCCTAAGAGGGGACCCTTGTTTGGTTAATTTGGGGGGTGATTTAGGCTGAAAATTGCCCCATGGACAAAATGGGACACCTCATTTCCCCATCTAGCTCAGGTAACCAGGCTGGTCCACCACAGCTGCGCAATGGTAAAGCTGAAACTGCAGCCACATGCTGGAAAACTTCTTTCAATGAGACCTGGAAACTACATTATGTACAGAGCCACTAAATGATAAGTTTAAGTCAGTCAGAGACTCTGCTGCTCCCAAAAGCAATGGTCACACTTTTCCCCTGCTCTTGGCTGGATGCTTCCCTGGCCTGCCTGGCAAAGCCACAGGGCTGTGATGCAAATCAGATCAGGTTCCTCACCACAGACACCAAGAAAAAAGAGCAATCTGCCATATGAGACAGCTACTCAAATGGACACCAGAAAATGTGTCCCTCCTTTGGTGACCACACGGTCTCAGATTGGTTTAAAACACCTGCTCCCCAGAAAAATATTAAAGAATTTTCCTGTAGGAGGGAATGAGACATGAAGGTTTGGTTTCCCATATCTTAAATTCAGCTCAAACCAGCCCCTTTGGTAGTCCCCATCACTCCTGAAGATGTGATGTAGCTTGGCATCTACAACAGGAAGGGCAAGAGAGAACAATCAGGGAAACAAGTTTGGTGTTGACAAAGGAAGTGGAGAAAAAGGGCTGAGCTCAGAAATGAGTGTAAACACAAAGGAGGATAAAGCATTTGAAAAAGATGTGCTGAATCCTTCTGTAACAAGACTGAGTGTAGACAAAAAGTGTGAGTCAATGTTTAAAAAACATCTTTGGTTTGCTCACAGAGGAGGAGGGAGGTGATGGTTACCCTTGTTTCACCTTTTTAATATAGTATGGGACTGAGGAACTCTGAAATTTAAACAAGAACACAAAACCAAGCAGTAATTTCTGAGAATTCTGCAGGCACCCTCTGTCATTGGTATTCCCAGCCCTAATCTTGCAGAAATTTTAAGACTAAAAAGAAACAAACCAACAACCTTAGCCAAGTGCCTCACTGCATCCCGGATTTTAGATTAAGCAAAGACAATAGATTAAAATTTATTTTGCAACCACACAAGCTAGACAGAGACATCTGAAAACAAAAGGACATGCACAAGTTCACTTGCCTCCAGGAGCTGGGGCTTTTAAAGAAAATAAGAACCTCTGAGGCACTGCAATAAAATCCAAAGTTTGCTACATACTTCATTTCAATGATATCAAAAGCCTAACATTTTTTCAACTAACCAACAAAATACGAACTATTCGTTTCCCCCCCTTTCTCTGGCATAGAAATCTTATTAAAAATAAACAACAAAGAGCAGCTCCAACGTGTGTGCATGCATCTATCAGGACCGACAACATTTGCCTCGAAGGGGTGCTGCAGGGCTTAAATTAATTAGCCTTTCTGAGGTAGTCTGTGATGCTTGAGTAATGGGCATTATACATCAGCTGCATAAATACATGTAGGTGTTGCCTCAGCCTCAGTGATATGCATGGCAGTGTACATGGAGGAGGACTTGGGGGAAAGAAAAAAACCCACAAACAAACCAACCAAAACCAAGCAAAAAAATCACTAAATATGACACACATGAAAGATATTTTACCCCCGCACCTTAAATACAATGTTATCATCATGGAATTCACCAACCACACGGAAGGGAAGGGCGAATTTACTACCCACAGGACGGAGCAAACCAAGATTTCCAGAAGAAAACAGATATCCCCCACAAAGAAAGAGGGAGAGCACAAAAGCTGGCTAAGCCTGCAAGCTGCAGCCCACTCGGACACAGCAGAGCTCACATGACAGATGCTATTGAGGCTGACATTCTCCGTCCACAAGTTTGTGCATAATGAGATGCGGGTCAGACACTGATTTATTGTAGCCCTCACAATAGCGCCAGTGATTAGCAGCTCATTTCGGGGTGGGTTATAAATTTACTGAGTTCCCTTTCACTCCTGACTACCCTTTGGGTCTGAGTTTTCTTTAGTCTCATTAAGGGCCACTTTCATGTTGTCTCCACTGCTTCATTCCTGCCGGGCTCATGGAGCTGCTGGGGCAGCTTTGGGCAAGCTCTGGAGAGTCACAAGGTGGCCACTGAAGGAGCCACGGTCCAGGGTTGTCCATCCTGTCCTGTCTTACTCAACCACAGAGAGCTGTTGGAACCCTGGGCACTGAGAATTTTAGATTTTCTGTGCTAATAGACACTGACCTCCAAGAAAACACTGCATTTGACCTGAGGCCTTGGAACAGGCTTCCAAAATTGAGTGATAGCACTGGGATTGTGGGTGTGTAGTTTGAATAGAAGTGTGTAATATCACGTGGGGGAAAATTTAAGAGTTTAATGTTTTAGGATATAGTAATATATATAAAGCAAGATGGAGGTTTTAGGGTGTAGGCTGGTCCTTCTTTCCACCTTCTTCTTCATGGGTCAGGGTGGTATTTTGTAATTGGGTACAAAAGTCTGCATTGCAGGCTACTTATTGGGTTAAAAGCAAAAATCATTTAGATGTCATTTCTTAATTGGGCAGTTTACCCTTAAAAGGTCTTGTAGAGAGACAGATACCACTCCATTTTTACTTTGTTAGCTAGAAGTGCTGTATGTAGAACTCATGGTTTGTGAGACTGTAATGTAGACAAGAATTAATAAACATCTGAGTTCGAACAAGAAATACTGTCTGGCACATTTAATCCCAACTCTGGCAAAAAGAAGATAAAACTCAACAGGGAACAGGCCTGCTGAGAAGGATTTGGGGGTGGTTGGGTGGGTGAGAGGTTGGGCATGTCCCAGCAATGTCAACTTACAGCCCAGAAAGCCAAAACTGTCCTTGGCTGCATCCAAAGCAGCGTGGGCAGAGGTGAGGGGACTGCCCTGATGCCTTAAGTTTCAGCTTTCATGTTTTTCAGATTCTGTGCTGCTTAGGGGTGTAGATCTGAGCCTCATATTAAATGTCAGTCAGCTCTCTTCACAGAGTAGGGAGACAAAACAAATCCTTTTCCTGCTGAAGACCAAGGACAACTTTCAGG
>JBBMKD010000001.1:111561101-111577195 GCA_037834095.1 Argya squamiceps
GTCCAACCTGGCCTTGGGCACTGCCAGGGATCCAGGGGCAGCCACAGCTTCTCTGGGCACCCTGTGCCAGGGCCTCAAACCCTCCTGAAGGAAGATTTTTTCCCTAATATCTAATGGTATCTCTTTTCATGATGAAAACTACAAGACATCATGCCTCCTCCGGGATTTTAACATGACCCAAGGGCACCCCTTTCTTCTCCCTTTTTTCTTGTCCTCAGGAAAGTGCACAACCATTCCACACCAGTAACATTCATGTGCCACTCAAAACCTTGTCCTGCCGTGCTTTCATGTTCTCTCCCAAAGCACCCACTTAAAATAGGGCTTGTAATTCTACTCTGCTTGCTGGAGCATGCCACACAGTGAACTATGACAAAGTAAGAAAAGTTTTTATCCCCTTGCAGAGACCAGAAATAGGAATCATCCCATTACCTGCTCAGGAGCTGTTACCACACATCACAATGTAGATGTAGAAATCCACCCCATCTCACCCCTGAGCTTCTTCCATATCTCTTAATTCTCTCTCTTATTTTGTCCCACACATAATAAACCCTCCAGAAAATCATCTGCTAGACAGTGCTTTTAAAAAAAAAAGGTTCAAAGAAGTGCTGCTTCTCGTTAGGGATTAGCAGCTAGAAATCATTTGGGTAACAGCTCTTCTTTTTTTCAAGCTGGTTAATAGATAGGAAAATTAGTTGGCAATTTAAATGCTGCCTCATTTAACACAACGATTCCTAATTACATTATCAGCCCATCTGGCAAGAATTGCTTACAACCATCACACAGAAAAGAAAACACCAATAACTATATGCTGTGTTTGCCCACAGTTATTACGTGTTATTATTGGCACTGACTGTCAGTCAGGTTATTTCAGCAATTTGTTTCTACAAATTAGTAATGTTACAATATACAGTGGCTTTTTAAACACAGACATGCTGTATGGTTTTTTTCTCCCCTGTGTTACTTAGAGTTAGCATTTAACAGCCTACTTTCTAATAAAAAAAAAGTATCAGAAGGCTAGGCTTTAATATAGATTCTTCATCTGTTCCTCTGAAGATGCAGAAATGAAAGCAATTTAAAAGATGAGTTAAGAGAAATTTTTGGAAGCATTTCTAGATGCAGAGGACTGCAAAGTCAGACATAAACCTGAAAAGCCTCCACAAAGATTTCAGTTTGCAGAATAAGATGTACTTTGTTTAAAAGGTAAGACTGAAAATAGAAATAGGTAAATTTGTTGGACTGGCACACTGCCCATGAACATTGGGGCAGGGATGGAGTCTCCCATTTCTCACTGCTCACAAGCACTGGAGGAACACCTCACCCCAAAGCCAAATGAGCCTCTGCAGCTTGGATGGAATTATAATTCACCTTGGAGGAGGAGGAGAAGGAAGGCAGACCCACAATTTACACCAAGTCCAGGAGAAATATCTCCAGAGTTGCCCTGAGTGAGGTCACTCAAAGAAAACAGACCCATCTGCTCCTACCTCCAAAAAAACCCCTCCCATGGTCACAAGAAGGGTTCACCCATGCAGCCAAGATAAGAGAGGCATTGTGAGGAAAGAGGAAAAAAAAAGAATGATATTAATTTTCTAATGATGTTTGTTCAGCAGGTGGTGCCCACATTTTGCTGCAGCTCCAGGGATGAAAAGAAAGGTGATTTATTGCTGCACGAAAACGTGGGCAAACCAGAAGGTCAAGTTTATCACCAAAGATAATTCCTGCTTTCACAACAACAGCAGAAGTCTGTCACAGAAACTGTGCTGTGTTTGTAGTCTGGGGAGTTAAGAGGAGAACAAGTGGCAGCAGCAGACCAAGCTCTCCAGAGAATATTTGGCTTTTGCTGCCATTCCCCTCACCCCATTCCCACACGGTGCCAGGACCTGGGATTTGCATTTGCTGCCTTCACATTTGCTACTTTCACATTCATTCTCCTCCCCAGCCACTTAAAACATCTCTTCCCAAACTCTCACACCCTCACTGGGCCCAGCAGAAGACCAAGAATTTTCCCCCTCAATCTCTCCATGATCTGCACTGCTAGACTGGAAGGAATATTTCTTTTTTCCTGCCTGAAAAGCAATAATCTCCTTCTTTGCCAGGAGATTACAAAGTACTATCTGGATTAGCCAATCTCTCCGTGCTTAAGAGCACTGCATGCTTTTGTAGTGGAGATTTGTATAAAAAACACAAATGCTAAAATGACAGATTGCTCTGAAGTATAAACTTGCTAAACTAAATTGTGAGTTGAAATATGAGCATCTGACTGTGGGACTGATGAATAGTCATTTTGAAGAAAAATATTACAGGAAGTGCTTTATATATATTATCATTTTGACAATAAGGGAAGGCTATTATGGTTTAAAGACAAAAAAAATAGTCAGCCAATCAATCCTGGTAACAAAACAAAATATCTATTCTTCATTTCTACGCTCTCCTTCCTGCCAGCACCCTCGGTTCCCTAAACATTAGCATTCTTTCTGCACATGCCATCTCATGTGCTATCTTATTTTTCAGGCTGAAATTTATTTGCTGTGTCTAGATTTATCATACAACACATCCATCCTATTCATGCTATATGAACATGCTTTGCTGTTGAACATGAGCCATTACTTGCTTATCTTGGAGCTGTGTGAATCGTAGCAATTTTGTCTCGCTGCCTTTTCAGAAAAGATTAACCTTTTTTCCCTCTTTTTTATTTTTTCCTCCCCCAGATACAAGTCTCTCTCCCACCTTACACCCTACAGCAGACAAAACCAGGTGTGTGAAGCAATCCTGTGTTCACATAAACCAGCTGCAGCTCTGCTCTAAGCACTGGGTTTTAAGGAAAATCTGGACAAATTAGAGAGTAACAACAATAATCTAGAGGTCTAGGAAAAAAAAATCACCTGTAAATAAGGCTTTAAATGGCTTGAGGAGACGAAGGAAAAGTGTGATAGTCTTTGAACAGATGTAGGGGTGCCACAGAGATGCCCAGGGAGCCAAACCTTTCAGAAGGAAGGGGTTGCTTGGAAGTCAAGAGGTGCCTTCATCAGCCTTCCCCAGGGTAGCCACAAGTAGAGTCAGTGCTTACTGAGAGCAGCAGACATCCTCCCAAAGCTGAGAGAGGAAAATCTGTGTATTTGCTGTACTTTTACCACACATGTTCTTGAGTGGAAAGATAATGAGCGCCTAGATAAATGGAGGATTAACAAAACCCCCACAAACACTCTGAAATTCAAGAACAAATGCATGAGACATCAGCTAAAGTGCACACAAAGCTCTTGTTAAATCCAAAAGCCCATTTCCACCTGTTAGTAGGTGTAAAGGAACTAAATTAATCAATTTTCTGGTAATTACAGCACAGCACTGACGAGACAGGGAGGCTGTAAGCCAAATGCCACTGGGAGCAACTCTCACATTTAACTGCAAGCCTCGAGAGGAATCCCAGTGCCCACGCAGCCTTGGTTTAGAGACAGGCTAAGTCTAAGCCCTGTGCCACGTCCTAAATTAGCAAGAGTCTCATCCAGAGCTCACCCCTCCCTCCCTGGAGAACAGGGTGACTTAAGGTGCTGGAGAGACAGCTACCAAGTCAATAATTCCACAGCTAAAAAGAGCTCAACTCCTGGAGATGTGCTTGTGAATGGCATCACCCATTTCAGAGGCTCCTTCTCAGCATAAAACTCTTTCTCCCTTGGAAACCACAGAGTGTCACCACCAGAGAGTGTCACCACCAGAGAGTGTCACCACCAGAGAGTGTCACCACCACAGGGCAGACCTGCTGGCCAGTGTACAGCAGGAGTTTGAGCTCTTTGGGACAATGGCCAGGCACATCAGATGGGGCTAAGGATGCTGCAGGAGGACCTGAGGAGGGGGAGAACTCCACAGTAAACAGGGCTCTGTCTGAGGTTAAATGTCTGCTGTGGCTGTTCTGCTTACCAGCACTACCCAGGACATGATCTTTCTAAAAAGTATAATCATGTCAAAGAATTTTAGAGGTTGGGCTTTCTTAACAGAGTCAAAAAAAAAAAAAAAAAAAAGGAGAAATCATGCTACTACATTACCTTTCAGAATACAATATTAAGGAGGCTTTTTTTGCCCTTTTTTATTTTTTTTCATTGGGTTAAGGAAATGAAATCAGTAAGCCTACATTAATGTATTATACCCAGTGAATGATTACAGTTAGGAGCTGCATTCAGTTCAGAATTTCAATTTTCCAAGGCTTTTGCTCTCCAAAATTAGCTTCCAATTTATTTTGTCAGGTCATTCTTTTCTTTCCCTCTATCGCTCATTAGACTCGGAGAAACTGCTGTCAAATAAAAAAAAATAAAGGCATTTTTAACTCTTCTTCTCTACCTAGCTCCAGAAGTCCTGCAGAACAACAAGAACAACAAAAAAAGCTTGTTTTGAAACCAAATCAACAACCCTCCAACTGCAGTAAAACCAAAACAGTTTTATACACATGTACAGAGCCAAGCCATGCCAGGCAAACCCAAGAAGGCTTGAAGTGACTAATCCTTAAACCTTCCTCACCCTGTAGGTGAGTCATTGCCCATGTTTACTGTGCCATCTGGAAATAACAAAATTCATCAGGGGAATGAAGCCCATTCTGATGTTCTTGAGCTTAGGCTAGGAGGCATCTCTAGTGCTGTTTTTTGGGTAATCAAAGACACCACAGTTCCCTTGTCCTTCAGCAGCAGGCAGAAACCCTGCAGGAGAGGTTCAGTCCCATTCCTGTATTCCTAATTTCATTTGAAGGTCTCCCTCACACCAAAGATCTGAACTTCAGACTCAATTTTTAATAAGATCCCAGCTTTCAGTTGCACTGGGGGTGTGAAACCAAATGCCAAAGCTGCTCCTTCAATACTTAAGAAGGTTTTTTTGTTTTGTTTTGTTTTGTTTCTTTACAAGAACATGGGGAAGGGCTTCAAACTGAAAGAGAGGAGGGTTAGGTGGGATATTAGGGAAAACTTCTTCCCTGTGAGGAAGGGTGCCCAGATTTGCTGTGGCTGCCCCTGGATCCCTGGCAATGCCCAAGGCCAGGTTGGACACTGGGGCTTGGAGAAATCTGGGACAGTGGAAGTTGTCCCTGCCCATGGCAGGGGTGGAACTGGATGATCTTGAAGTTCTCTTCCAACCCAAGCCATTCTATAATTATATGATTTGAAGGCAGTGAATAACTTTGAAATAAAGGCTGTATTTCAGAGGCAAATAGAAAATGAAACTCACAGGACAGCAGTGAGAAAAACCAGATTTTTCAGAAGGCTGCACACCAAGTCTGATCTCTTACCTCTCCTCCCCCTTTGACCTCGCTCTTGTAGTGACACAATTCTTTCCAGGTTTTTTTTCCCCTCCTCCTCTGCCAAGATGTTGGTTTTGGAGACGAGTGTTTGTTAGCAAAGGTTTTTCAAAGCCTGGAGAGCTGTGAGGAGGAGAGGTGAAAGCAGGACACTCCTGACTCATCAGGTCTATCCGTTCTCCCTGGAATGAGCTCTTCTTCCCAGCAGCATTTCCTTCCCCACACCGTGGGGCACCACTCATTAGAGCATCCTTCCTGCAGCTTTCAGGAATCCCTCCTCATGTTTTCTTAGTGCTTCTCTTCAAGGACACTGAATGCTTAGAGACGTTTTCCAGTCTGTTCTCCTCAAATGCTGTAACAAACCCAAAGTGTGTAAGGTTTCCCTGGGTTTTTGTTGGAACCCTGGGCACTGAGAATTTCAGGCTTTCTGTGCTGACAGGCACTGACTCCCAAGAAAACACTGCATTTGACCTGAGGCCTTGGAGAAGGCTTCCAAAATTGAGTGACAGCACTGGGATTGTGGGTGTGGAGTTTGAATAGAAGTGTGTAATATCACAGGGTGGAAAACTTAGAGTTTAAGGGTTTATAATATAGTAATATATATAAAGCAAGATGGAGGATTTAGGGTGCAGGCCAGTCCTTCTTTTTCACCTTCTTCTTCCTGGGTTATGGTGGTTTCTTGTGACTGGATAGAAAAATGTGCATTGTGGACCATGTGTGGTTGGTTATTGGGTTAAAAGTCAAAATAATTTAGGTGTCATTTCTTAACTGGACAATTTGTGCTTAAAAGACCTTGGAAAGAGATAGAGAGCTAGAGAGACAACCCTTTTTCACTTTGTTAGCTGTAACTTGTGAGACTGTAACATAGATAAGAATTAATAAACATCTGAGTCCAAACATGAACTGCATTAAATGAGCATTTAATCCCAGCTCTAACAACAGAACAGAAGACAAGAAAAACCTGCAGGTTTTCTCTCTCCACGCACAACAGTGAACGACGAAGCTTCCCAAACCATGGAAGTCAATGGATATGATGCCATGGGAACACCCTGCTTGCTGGTGTTCAGGGCTGTGAAAGCAGTCTGTCCCTCCTGGAGGCCAGGGAAGTACAGACATTCCCATGTTCACCCAGTGAGACCCCTGGATCAGCCAGGATAGTTGGCTATGGAGAGGTGAATAAACAAGCACACACCTTGGAAGGCCATCTCTGAACTCCCTGTACTTCAAGGCATGACCTCTGCTATAAAAATGCCACGACTTGTTCTTCAAGTTGTCTGATTTGCAGCACTGCCAGATTTTATTTCACACGAGATCTGGGTTGTGTCAGCCTGAAAAGGTCAATCCCACCCTCTGAACTACCTTGAACCACCTCTTCCTCACCTGTCATAGCAGCTCCCACCTCCTTCCTCCCTTTCTGCCCAGGAATAGCCACCATCCCACACTTCCACACACCTACTGGGGCTGGTAGGATGGTAAAGGGACATGACTGGAACTGCCAGTGCAGGAAGGGAAGAAAGACCAGGATAAAACCCACGAGTTCATCTCTGTCAGGAACAGAGACTGGAATTTGGTCGTTCTGATCGTGTTTCCTGTTAGAAAAGTTGTGCTGCACCTCTGGGGAAAAAGTGTGGGACCAGGCAGCTTCCCACTGCTCCGTGCCATCTTTGGTGGCCACAGGAATGTGCACAGGCAGTCCCAGGTCCCAGAGCACAAACAAGGTGATGCAACTCCAGTGGTTTTATTTCCCTGGCAATTAATAAAGGGAGTACAACAGACAGAAGGCTTTTGCTCCCCATTGCACCTGACCTATTTAGGATATTGCCAAGCAGAGTTTGATTGTCATCATGGGTGTTCCTTGGAATTATACAAGGGAGTTCAAAGGCACAAACAGAAAACAGCTTTATACTCCATATTAGCAGGAAGGACTATTTGATTGGGGGAAAAAAGAGAGGAAAAAGAAAAAAAAAGCTGCTAAGCAATGCCATAATGCTGTGTTTGATTTATTAAAAATAAGAATCAAGCTTTTTATTAATATTTGTTCTAATGTTTTCACTTAAAAATTTGGCAGGAGAATTTAAAAGGCAGTTTTCATTCTCAAGTGAAATAAGATATGGGTTTTTTTAAAAAAAATCCCTTTTTTGAAAGCAGCATAGTTCTTCCCCTGCTTTTGGAGTCGTTTATTTCTCTCTCTCCTTCTCAAACATTCATACTTTACTCTTTCCCCTGGCTAATAGTGGGGAGGCAGCAGCTCTGGGAAATGAACCAGCTTCGCCTGTGGCTCATACATCATTACAATTGTTAACCAAGTTCCACTATAAAAATCTTGATTACACAGGAGAACACAGAGGCATGCAGGAACACAGCTTCATTTCCAGATACCAGATTGAGTTTGTAGGGCAGGAAGTTAAAGGACTTTGTTATGCTCTGGGGTTGATAAAGTCTGCCAGGACACATCATAACAGCACACGTCAGACAGCTCCCAGCAATCCATTCCAACAATCCCAGTGTAGGAACAAGCTTCCTTCTACTCTGGCCAGGGGTTACATCCCTCTGTGAGCTGGAATTGGATGGTTTGAAGGTCCTTTTTTGACCCAAATCATTCTATTCATATCACTGGAGCTGATGGTGCTCAGGGGACTGGAATTGTGGAATTTTGCCCACCAGCAACAGCAAATGCTGCTGTGCACACCTGCCATGGAGAAAAGCTCTCAAACCTGGACAAAAAGCTGCAGGTAGCACCCACTGGCATCTGGTCACTTGCCAGTGACCAAAGGTCATTCAAGGTAAACCTGAAGGGTAAGCAGAGTGCAAATAAAAGTTAATTTTAGCTGGAACATGTAGCACACGCCAGCATTCATAACCACAGCTCCTGAGAAATTCTGTAAACTTTCCCTACCCCCCTACATTATCTCAGCAGTTCAAATGCAAAAATCTGGCACTTTGGATCATGTGAAATGTTTGTGTTATCCCCTGAAGGACTTTGCTTCTGAGAAGTAATGAGAAGATTATTCTCTGACAGTTAAGCTGAAGCACTGTGACTGCATCAGATGTTACATTGCTCCAGCAGCTCCCAGACTTTTGGGAAGTGTGGCCACCTTTGAACTCCTCTGTCTGATTTGCAACCCAAGAGTGGCTGAGAAGAAAAATGAATGAATTAAATAAAAATCTCTTTAGTCACAGAAAAAGGTAGGATTGATGAATCATTTTCTGACACGCCTCACACTTCACTCTTTCCTCTAGCAGACATCTACCAGGCAGCACAGTGAATAAAAGCACAGCCTTTCCAGACCATGCTTAAGCAGCACAGTAGTACTGCCCTGAAGAGCTCAAGCTCTGGCTTAAATCATAGAATCATGGAATGGTTTGGGTTGGGAGGGACCTCAAAAATCATCTCATTCCAACCCCCTGCTATGGGCAGGGAACCTTCCACTAGACCAGGTTGCTAAAAGCGTCATCCAACCTGGCCTTGAAAAGATGCCACAGCTGTTAATTTCTATTTATATTGCAGACACTGACAATTAAGGTTTCTGTATCAATAGGTATCATAATGGAATTTTGGAAGTAAAGTTTCCATTTACACAGGAAAAAAAAAAAAAAAGAGGAAAAAACCTCCCTCAAGATTTCACAAAGTCACAATTTTGAAAACAGATCCAAATCCTGCAATCAAAACAAAACATCCCAGTATTTTATTTTCTATGCCAAAACTATTGCTGCCAATGGCATTCTTCAAATTCTTTTCTTCTCGAACACCACAATAAAATTTTCAAGCTGACACATACAGGACCCAAGCTTCCATATGATAACAAAGCAGGTAAGCCTTTTGTTCCTGCAGAAACCCCAAATCCTGATCTTCTCTGGCATGAGGCTTCTTATGGAAGCAAAGTAGGAAGCAGAAAGAGCCTGGGTGGTGAAAAAATTCTCACATCTGGCCCTGACCTGAGCCTGAGCACTAGGTGGGCTCCAAGGTGCTCTTCTAAGAGCCACTCTCACAGGCAGATCCACTCACAAATATCAAGGAATTATCTGAGAGATGGCTGCCAAAAACATCCAATTATTTTTCCCTTGTCAAATGGCAGGAGCTGGCCTTTAATCCCTCTCTCAAGTGGAAAGGTGACTCTCAGTTCCTGAGTTGTCTTGTCTTTTTCTTTAAAGTAAAAAAATGCCAGTTTTGGAGTTTTGAATCCCTAAGGATGGATTCTTCTCTGTATTTAGGGAGGAGAAGCTTACCAAGTGTTACTGCAGCATTAATAATACCTTTCCTCTTTTAAAATAAGACCAGACTAGGATGTGAGACCAGCATTTTCCCTGAACACATGCAATCAAGCTTAACAGCAGTTTTTGCTAGTAAATAGGTACAAAAGTATGCCAACCATAAAGCTAAATAAAATCAACCAATTTTAGTACTTGCAAGCTGAGCAAAGAGGACAAAATCTACAAGTAATTTGTTTTTCACAATATCAAATTATTAGCAAGCAGCAGTAGGGGGAGAAAAGGATTACAGAGTGCAATTACTGTCTTAACAGATTCCCTTCAAAAGGGCCTAATTATGACACATTAATTGTATTCAGTGAATTGTAATTTTTACTCAAATAAGATCATTTTCCCCCATCTAGCTTGTTTTCCTCAAATTCCCTCCCCGTGACACCCTACAGGTTTCATCTGCTAGAGAAGGAGTCTGAAAAAACCCCCCAAAATAAAGTCTAGAACATTTGTCCCCAGCTGCCCTCCCCGTAAAATACTCTTAAGACATAAAAAAGGCAGCCAGAGCAGTAGGAAAGATAGGCAAAACAAAGAATGAGGGAAGAACTCTGAGGGAGGAGTGAGAACAGGGGGGGAAAGGTGCTATTTTATCAGCCTTTGGCAAAAGAGGGAGCAAACATTGACTCTGGCCCGAGGCTCTCTGGAGGATCCAGAGCTGGCTTTGCTACGTGGCTGCTCTGGGACGTGCACAGCTGAAAGTCCATGGGACAGCCCCTCCTGGAGCAGGGCTGCTGAACAGGCTGGGCCTGTGGGCAGCAGCAGCTGTTGTGGGCAAATTTTCACCCCAAAGAGGAGAGGTTTTCAGAGCTCCTTGTTGAGGCTCTCAGGTGATCCCAGGCTGCTGCATCCCTCGCTGTGCTGCAGGTGCCACCACAGCGAAACCAAAGCTGGGTGTTGGTGCAGATCAAGCTCCCTCAGGTGCTGCCAGAGGTGGAGGAGCTCTCTGAGTGTTCCAAGTCAAGGGGAAAGCACAGTGGGTTGCTCATGCTGAGGTTCTTCTCTCAGCTGGGCTGTTACCAGCCCCAGTGAGCCGGGTCTTGCCAGCCCAGTTCCTCAACACCACAATCCTGTCGTGCCGTGGGCTGTGATGGAGGCACGTGCAGAAGGGAATGCAAGATCTATCTAAGTAAGGTCTATTCTGTCCTGGGCCACCTGAAGTTCTTTGAGCTGATGGATACAAGTTCAGGTGTAAAAGTGACCCTAAAACATGTTCTGTGTTTGCTCCATGAGCTTGGATCTACAGAGCAAACCCAGGCTGGAAAGCAGCAAGAGGTAGGATGGGCCTGTCAATAGCAGGAAAAAACACTTCCTTTTTTAAAGGCAGCTGAGAGCTGCCTCCTTTCCTTTGAAGATTTGATCTCAAGCCTTAATCTATGCTGAAATAGAAGCAACAAGTTCCTTCACTTATTTACACGAGTTGTTTGCACGATTAAATCTGTATTTTGCAGGCAGTAGGAAAAGGGGGAGAGAGGTCTGTCCGACTCACGCTGGAGAGGCACACGTGGGAGCCATTGCACCAGCTTCCTTTTTCAAACAGAGCTGTGCTTGACAATGACCAGACAACACTTCAGGTCAGACTTGTTTCACTTATACTGAGTGAGAAAATTTCAAAGATAATAATATGTGGAGGCAATGTAATAGCCTGAGGTGTCCTCGTGTATACTCGAAGTCGTAAGTGCTCTTCAAGAAAATGAAGACCCCTGTGCAAGGTGTAGTGGCTTTTAAATCTGTCTTGCCAGATGCAATCCCTGGAGCTCACAGTCCTCTAGTTAGAGAGGGGGGAGAAAGGGAAAAAAAACCCACACAAAACAAAAATCCAAACAAGAAGAGAAAGATTTCTTCCTTAATAATCCAAATGAACCAAACACATGGAAATTCCACTCGGGCTTTCTTTCGTCCACTGTTTCATTTTCATCTCATTTCTACCTCAAATCCCAAAACTAATTTATACTGTATTCAGGCAAAACAGTTATTTGCTTGCCCTATACTTTCCTCTTACCAGATTTAACTGATGCATTTTCCTTGATAAGGAACAAAATGCAAAGTGTAAAGGTAAAAAATGAGAGCCTAACACCTATTTCCACCACCCCTCCTCCTCACAACAGCTCTTCTGCCCTGACCCACCAGGACATGAATTAAGGATTGCCACAACCAGAAACCCTGGGTAATAAAGCTTCCATCACTTCTCTGAAAAGGAGAAAGCATCTTCAAAGGTACAGTTAGTGAGGCTCTAATCCCTAACTCTGGGAGATCAGCATGCCCTGAGGAATGACCATGGTGAGCCTCTTCCATTCAGTGCAATTAGCACTCGTATTTTGGGTTATTTCTAAAGTACAGGCTCTACTACCTCCACAGTCCCTTCTTCCAGGGCTAATTTTGGATGGAAGAAGGTGCTAGAATGCTAATTTGTAAAGGCAGGCACTTTTTGGTCAACCCAAACCTGGTATGTTTGCTTGCTTGTCTTGGGTCAAAAACACATCACAGCCTGACAGGCCACAGCCATTCACTGTATTAGTCCTGAATTACAACTGCCAGGTCCTCACCCTTTTTATTTTGCAGCTATCCAACAACAATAACAATCAAAATTTACTCAAATCACCATTTAAAAACAGGAATATTTTGCATTTCATTACTATTTCCACTAGGGAGGTCTAGAGGGATTTTGACGCTGCCACCTCAAAACACTCCAATCCACCACAGAACTTGTCTTTGCTTCTCAGCCTTTTGTTTTTTCAGCTTTCATAAAGAACTCAAAAATAAATACAGAAGACCTTAGTAATTGCTAAAAAAAAAAGAAAAAAAAAAAAGAGACAGAAAGAGAGGCTTGAGATGAAACCTGCCTTCTGATATTTGAACAAAGAAAGATCACACTTTAAAACTCCTCGTATCTAGAAAGGCAGTGAGCCCCTTTTTCAGCAAAATTAAGAAAGCAGAGCCGAGCTTGTTGGGGAACAGCACAGCACCAGAAATCAGATTATAACAGCAATTGAATCTTTCCTCACATCTCAATTCCTTCCAACACTCAGGGAATGAGAGCTACCACCAATTAAGGAATAATGGCTGCAAGTTCAGAACTTGTTAATGTGTGTGTACATCACCTTCAAAACACGAGGCCATAAATTCTCAGTCCATGACACACCTAGAGGTACTTAATACATATCTTTCTTTATCATTCCCTTCTTTAATAGCTGGAAGAAATGGAAGGGAAGATAACCTCCCACCAATTATGTGGGAACTGAAGTTTGTGTTGTGCAGCAGAGGCCGTTAGACCCAAAATCCACCCTGACCTTAAAACTTGGGAGCAAGTTTATAGAAGGGGTTTTTGCTCACCCCATGCAGAGAACAAACTGCCATTAGGATAAACAGCAGATATATAAAAGCCTCTCCATGAATAATGAAAAACTGACACTGAAAGGAAGGAGCTGTGGCATTCAGAGCACAAGCTGGATCTTTCTGTCCTTAATCAGAATTGGAGCTCTCAGGGGCCACACACCCGGGCTCTCTTTCACAGAGAAGTTGCAGGAATAACATTTACCTGTTCTCCATAAAAACACAGCTTGGAAATGCAGTGGGATCAGCAGGACTACCACCACCTTGTACAAGAGGCAAGATGAAGCAATGGTACTGTCCCTGCAAACATTGAATGCAGTCCAGATGGACTTCAAGAAAGCTGTGAAAAACATGAGGGTTTTTTTAAGAGTTTGACTATTCTTTTGGTCAAAAGCTTGTAGAAGAGACAAAATTAATCTGAAGAGAACTACAGTGAAGAGAGCAAAAACCCCTAAATTTATGATTGATTCAATTTCTCACAGTGCTTATAATCTGAGAGTAGGCAAAATAATAAAAGAGCAAAGGAATTCCATCAGATTATTTAAAGAAATACTAAGAACACTGCACACAATTCATATTGGGCTCTTGCCACCTCTTATTTAAATCTGGAACTGGAAGAAGACAGGTATAAAGCACATAATCCATCAGGAATAGGACACATAATAATACATCCATGAAAGAAAGGACAAATACATCACACCCTTCAATACAATAGACTGTTTTCACCTTTCACATAATTCTTAAGTAGGTCTACATGTGAATGAGTAAGAATTAGTGGGAGTAGTAACATTTGACACCGACCTGGTAGCTGGTCTGATAGGATTAGGAAGGATACTGTATCATAAAACTGGAAATGATCAGAAACACTTTGGCTGCAAACACCTTGCAAAACTGGATTGACTGCACTGAAGTTTCCTGTCTTGGAAATAAAATAAATTTTGACTTCACACAGCTGCTCTATTTTTGTACCGTCAGAACAAGTGTTTCAGAACTGCCATTGTGAATCGCAGCTCTGTGCTGTGTTTATCTGCTATATGACAAATCAGAATTGGAACGAAAGCCAAAATGTATGCCTTAAATGACCTGAAAAACGGAATTCTGTCATAGTAGCTTCCTTCCAAGAACATAAATTAAAAAGGGAAAAATTTTCTAAAAATGCAGCTGAGCAGTAAAGCAGGCCCTGTAGTGCTGAAGCCTTTCACAAATGTTCATTCCCCCATTCTGGCACAGCAGCTTCCAACACTTTGACGCACGCGCTCCCGAAGTCACTGGGCACCAACACTGCTGTAACCACGACACCAAATCTGGTTCCTCTTCTCACAGCCTGCTATTTGGTCATGGTCACAGGGTCCAGTACCACCCTGTGAGCATTTCCCCATCCCCTCTCTGCTCCAGCAGAGCAGCAGCTGTGCCATCCACCTTCCTGCTCCGAGAGCGCAGAAGCGCGGCTGCGTTGCTCCGGCACTTTTCACTGCCAGCATCCTCCTTGGCAAAATATCAGGACACTCCTGCTCTCTGGGCTGGCAGTCCTGGGACAGTCCTGCCTGGGCCAAGGAGCTGGGAAATCCCCAGCTAGAGGGGTGCAAGAGCAAAGGAAAGTGTCCAAGCATTGCTTTGCAGTGCAGCTTCTGACGCGCAGCGAAGTCAGGCTGGGAGGAGCGTTTAAATCAGGAAAAGATTTTCTTTTTCTACACCATCATGCACAGCCCACTCCCAGCTCCAGCAACGACTTGCCCAAGGAGCTTAACACAATCCAACGCTTGGCACTATCCAGGCACTTTCTTTTAGTAGCAGCATGTGAAACATTCAACAGTAGCAGCTTTGTAGCTTTATACTACTCGTTGCAAAGCAGAAAAACAGCAAGTACATTTGTGATCTTTAAGTCTTCTGGTTTCAGGCAGGGAACGAGATAACAAATTCATCCTCATCAAAAGTACAGAATAAATTCTAACTGCACTCCACTGAGTCATTACACACCAAGATCTGATTTGGGAAACAAGCATTTATAACCTTACTTACAACCTCAGCGGGTCTACTTGTGAATAAAACCTCACATGTGCTAAACCAATGGTAGTCATTAAAATAATTAACTTTGCAAGAAGTCAGAACTAGTTCGAAATAGTAAAAGCTTTGCAATCAGACTCGAAGCATGATTTTTTCATGTGGAAAAAATAAAAATCAGAGGCAAGTCTAGCTGAAACCTTCCATCACCTGTAATACAAGTGATACGAGCTGTTAAGCATAAGTGAAGCCTCTGGGTGTACCGAGGGCAGCACATTTCTCCCTCTTAGACCTCCAGTCACATTATTAAGGGCCTGTCACATTTTTCCTTCTCCATTTCTTCCAATTTCAGAATCCCCCTAGACATGTAAGGAGATAATATGCCTGATAGTCACTTTTCCTACCTGAAGTTATTTTTTTTCATCTAAGACATGCTGAATTGGGTGATTAGTCCAATCAAATCTGGTGCCTCGATTATGGCAGAAGCCAATAGTGAATGTTTGAATGTTCCCTGGAGTTATGAAGCACACACTACGCCACACTAACAGAACTAGTCAAATATGCATCACTCAACACGGAGGAAAAATTATTTCATGGCCTCTATGGCTACTGGGCCACACCTTGATATGTCAGACATAGTTAAGATTGTTTTTTTAAAGATCTCTATTTATTGATCCTAAAACAATGCCAGTCTTTCTCAATGCATGTATTGATCCCAGCGTGATACCTTTTGATTAGAGAGATGGTGTGGCCAATCCTCTTACATTTGGGGGGCAAGAAAAGAAAGAGCTCACAGGCGTCCAAAAATGCAATGACGGCTGAACACTCCCCATTGGCTGGGCATTTTGGCATTCATTGGCTTTTTATTACGTAGGGAAGTTAAGCAGAAGAATAAAGTTTTTTTTTTTTTTCTGTCTACACTGGGAACCTAAGGACAAACTCCTGAAGCAAACACAAAGTTCTGAAGGAAAGCCCCGAGGGCTCTCAGGAAATTAATCCCCACTCAGCTGACTAGTCATCCCCACCAGCACCGCTCCTCCTGGGATCTCATGACACAGATGAAAGAGCAACTACACGGCACAAAAAACACCCCGAAACAAACTTCAGCCACACTGGTGGAGGCAGAGAGGGAAGATTTTAGGCAACATGGTTTATCGGAAAACAATATTCAGTATCTGAAAACAATATTCAGAACACACACGTGCTTTGCCCCGTTATAATGAGCAACCCATGG
>JBBMKD010000001.1:111577295-111589177 GCA_037834095.1 Argya squamiceps
GTGGAGGCAGAGAGGGAAGATTTTAGGCAACATGGTTTATCGGAAAACAATATTCAGTATCTGAAAACAATATTCAGTATCTGAAAACAATATTCAGAACACACACGTGCTTTGCCCCGTTATAATGAGCAACCCATGGATTCCCGACAGAAGAGGCTGGCTGTGCCCAGCCATCACTTAGTTTAGCAGGAAGATGCCGAGCGATTCTCCCGGGAGCACCGGGAAGATCTACCAAAGCACCCAATCACGACGCAGAGCAGCTTAAAAAAGCAAAGAAAAATAAAAAAAGCACCCTCTGTCTCTACAACACGGTCAGTTCGACTGGCAGAGCAACTCGCTTCGGATGCGAGCGCCGTGACACAGCCTAAAAGAAAGCCTGGGGAGCAGATCAGCAGATTTCCCGAGCAGGGGCAGGACAGGGCAGCCGGGGGATGCTTCTCTCCTTTCTCCCATCCCAGCCGGCCGGGGAAAGTCGCCGCTGCCGCCGCCGCCGCCGCTCCCGGGCACCGGCCCCGTCTCCCGGGAAAGGAGGGGGAGAAAGGGGAAGGGAGGAGGCGCCAGCGCCGAGCACCGGGACAAAGTTGCGTCGGAGTCGCTCCCACCCAGGACAAGTTCGGCCCCCTCCTCTACATCCCTCCCAGCGCCCCCGGCCCGCAGCCCCCGGCCCGCTCCTACCGCTTGCGGCGGGGTCCCGATCAGCATCTCCAGGTAGTAGCCGCGGCCGGAGTCGCCCTGAAGGTTCTCCACCATGGCTAAAAAGTTGAGGCTGCCGCCGGGATCCGAGGCCAAGGCCAAGCCGTCCGGAGCCCCCGGGGCATCCTCCTGCTGCCGGCTGGCGCTGGCCGGCCGCAGCACCACCGGGGCGGGCGGGGACCCGGCGGGGGCGGCGGGGTGGGACACCCGGAGCGGGAGGGAGAAGAGAGCCCGGCAGAGCCCCGCGGTGCCGGCCAGGAGCAGCAGCACCAGCAGCAATCCGGGAGCCGCCAGCGGCGTCCCCATCCCGGCAGCACCGCCGGGCCCGGGAGACGCTTCCCAAGTGCGGCGGCTCCGGCCGGAGGCAGCGGCCGCCTGGCTGCCAGACTGGAGCAGCCGAGGGGGGAGGAGGAGGAGCAGGAGGAAGGAGAAGGGAGCGGCTTACCCACGCCCCGGCTGCATCTCCCCCTCCCCCGAAGCGAGCTCCTCCTCGCGTTTCTCCAGCACGGCCCCCGGGGCAGCCGGAGCGCTCGGAGCTCCGGGGGCCGTGCGGGGAAAAGTTGCTCCGACCCAGCGCCCACGGGAGAAACTTCCCGGCTTGAAGGGCTCAGCCCTGCCCGCAGCCCCGCTAGCGGAGCCTGACGGCACGGTGGGGACAAAACTTTCCGAAAGCTTTAAAGGCAGAGTGGAGGAGCGGGGACCCGCGGCTCCGCTCCCCTCCCGGAGCCGTGGCGGGGTTGACCGGGGCTCCGGGCTCCTGCAACCTCCGTGGGGAGTCGCTCCCATCGGGAGCCGAGGCTGTGGTGGGGCAGGGAGAGGTGGGGATGGGGATGCGGGGTCACTCGGGGATGCGGGAGCGTGTCCCCGTGTGCCGGTTCACGCGGTGTGAGGAGCGGGCGTGTGTGTTCGTGTGCGTGTGGAAATTCATCTGCTGCGCCGGCAGGAGCGAGGCACGCAAGGCGTCTGCTTGAGGGAGCAGGCGAGGCTTTAAATGTCTTCGTCATGCACGGAATTAATGACGGCAGTCAAGTGCGGCCTTTTGAAAGATGGGAACACTTAGGGTGGAATTAGTCTCGACATCTCTGGAGTAATGACAGTGCCTGACGGATGGCTGGATGGAGCGGATGGTCCGAAAACCTTGAAATGTGACACTGGGCAGGTCTAAACAGAGTCACTCTGTGGTTGTTTCTGGCTCTTCCCCCAATCCCTAGTTGTGGATAAAGTTGAAAAATCTCCAGCTTAAGTCATGTGTTCTCTCGGTGTCCCCTGATCAATTTGCTGTCCTAGGCAGCCACCTGGTCTCTCCCTGTGTGTAAATCTGTGCCCAGTCTGTGCGGAATGAGATCCCTCC
Organism: Argya squamiceps; assembly: GCA_037834095.1. NCBI lineage: Eukaryota > Metazoa > Chordata > Aves > Passeriformes > Leiothrichidae > Argya > Argya squamiceps. The sequence goes on from JBBMKD010000001.1 coordinate 111,579,340, forward strand.
CCTGCCAGAGTAAACCGAAAGAGCTTCACTCCCCTTCCTTGAGCTGGAGTAATCGTCCGCACGATTTCCAGGTGTTTCACAGGTGTTAAATGAAGTTTCACTACGAGGTAGACAGCGCTCATTCCTGGGCAGGCAGGCTGAGCAGTCTGTTTGGGGGAAGGATATTTGGGTCAGGTTGTTAACTGTAGCCATTTGTCAGAGTTGCTTGAAGAGGATAATTCTTAAAAAGAAAGTGGGAGACCACCTTCCCTTGCTGAAGGAAGAGAGGTGTTCTCACATTTTTTCACTGATGTTTTCTGGCTCTGTCACCTCAAATCTGGAGCCCTTGTGCTCACTTTGTAGGGCCTCCCTCGGATCAGTTCAGTGCTTCTGGTGCAGCTGGATGCTTTTCCTCCTCCATCCACGGCAGGAGGGGGATGCAGACTTTGTCCTGGCTGGTGGAGCTCTCTGCAAGAAGGAAAAGGCTGCAGGGGAAACCTGCAAGGACCTTGGCCTGGCTGGGGACTGGAGGAGAGGTTGTAAATGAAGTTTCCTCTCAAGAGGTTGTTGTGCTTGTGGGAAACCAGACACCTTGGTAAGAGGTGAAATTGTGCAAAGTTCCCCTGCTGCACAAAGCTTTCTATTTGCCTGACAAGTGGGAAGGTGAAATATTGCAGCCCTGATCTGTCTCAGTCTCACCTGCTGCAGACAGAGGGAAAATGCTGCTGTGGGCTGATGGCAGCTGAACACCTGAGGGAGTGGCAGCCAGACTGACACAAAGAGGTTATCTCCGGGGTGCCACAGTAATGGCTTTTCCTAACGTGCCTGGGATAGTGACAGGCTGCATTGTAGGGCCTTCCTAGTGGCAGCTGAAGCCAAAGGGGAATTAAAATGCTTAGGGCTCTTCATGGGCAAGCTGAAAACTGGAGAAATGCCCCCCACCCCTTTGGAAGAGGGAATGTGAAAGGTAATCAGGAGTATAATTGAACACCCCCTCAGAGTGGTAGGGATGTATTTAGAACAGTCAGCAGCTATGTGCATTTTGTTTTAATTCTTTTACAGTACAGTAAGTCTTCCCCCTTGCCGCTGTTGCTAAGATACATTACCACACTCCTGGCTAAAGCAATTCCAGCCAAAGGAGTGCATAGTTTTCAGAGCATAGAAGATATAACATAGCCTTTAAGTGTTTAAGAGGAAAACTTGTCCATTTTTTTTTTTCCATGCTGTTTGGTAAAAAGTTCTTCTCGTCCTGTTTTCCACAGCCCTGGATCAGTCTTGCAGTAAATGCACATCAGAGAGCTGCTGTGTGTGAGCTGCTGTGTGTGAAACCTTCCTGTCCTCCCATGGCATCATCCCAGCAGGGCTGCTGGAGTTTCTGCCTCGCCTCCTCTGCTCCTTTATTTAATTCAGTATCTGAGAAGGATTAGGCTGTGCCATGTACAGGTGAGGAGTTCCAGTGCAGTTCCGAGTGCTGGCAGGGACGGGCCTTAAAAGTGCAATGTGAACAGCTGCTTGGGAAAGGAGATATAAAAAAAAAGTCCTCCCAGAGAGCCAAATGTAACTACATCCAAGATGTTTCTCGGAGGGGAAGTCATCTGTATGCAATGAATGCCACAGTCAACATGCACATTTGGGTTTTTTATGTATCACACACCGAAAATAAATGAAATGCCAGAAATAGACTCAAGTTGAAGTGTCTGTATGCTTTGTGCTCTACAGGATTTGGTGAATCTTGTTCTTCTCTATTTTTGTGATTCCAAATATGTGTTCTTCGAGTAAATAATAATAAAAGTAATTTTAAGTATTAGTCTCTGTGAACAGGCCTTTTTTTTTTTTCTTAAAGTCAACTGTCCACAGTTGGATTAAATGTTGACTCTAATCCAACTCTGCTTTAATTTAATTTGATGGCATTGTGGTGCTTTAAACCTTGAGCCACTTGACAGTGAATTAATGTTTGTCTCTATAATACAAACTTCCACCAGTATTTACAGAATGTAAAGTACCATAAAAATGCAGCTGCTCTGTGCTGTGGACAAGGTGTGTGAACTCAGTCAGAGGGAACAGTTTCTCTGTGGAGATGTTAAATCAGGCCTGTTGAGAAAACAAGCAGGAACAGAGAAGGCATCTGAAGATGCAGAGGAAGTGCTGGAGCTGATCTGAGCAGAGGAACAGTGTGTGGCTAAAAAGAGATCCTCTCCTTCCCGAGGAGGAAGCTATTAGGGGACTGCTCAGATCGAAGTGCCTCTCTGCTGAGCTTCTGAAGGAGTCAGGCTGACCTGTGCCAGCCTTACACAATGATAAGGGCAGATAGGCACAAAGACTTCTGTCCTAAAATTGCTTTGTCTGCTCTCTGTGTTCTTGCTCTTAGCATAATCAATACTTGGGTTTTAAGAAGAGTGATTGTTCTTTGCTGCAATTCCACAATGTTCCTGAAGGAAACCTGGACCTGCAGTGTGCAAAGGGTTAATTCACAGAATTCGGTAGTCCAAGGAGAGGAGAGGTTTTGTTCTGACTGGGAAAAGGTCTTCTCTGTCTGTGGTAGTCTTGCAATCAGCTTTTTCATATTTTGGGCCTAATCCAGTGAAGTATTGCTTGTACAGGACAAGTGTAAACAATCAAGGGGCAGCAGAGGCCACGAGGTCTGGCTCTGTTTTGTGTCTGCCGAGGTTTGGCTCTGTTTGTCTTCAAAGGCCAAGAAAAAAGCAGCTGGCCCATGGGATGAGAAATGTGCCACCCAGGAGAGATGTTCCAGTGCTATTCCTGAGGCTCCAAAACATCTCCTGTGGCAAAGGTGGGGCATGGACACTTCTTTTTAAAGGATGGAGTGTATGCCCTGTGTGTAGTAGAGCTCATGCAAAATGAATCTTGTGGCTGAAGACTCAAGTGCTTGGGGATGTAGGTGCAAATCCTTGTCCCCATCCATCTCTTTATTTTGGGTACAGGATCTGTGGGTTGGGGTGTCTTCTTTGGTCACTGTCTGTGCAATGAGTTTTCTGAATGATGGTCTCTCCCTTTGCCTGCAGTTGAACACGAGGTCTTGTAGAGCCAGGATGATCAGAGGGATGGAGCTGCTCTCCTGTGAGGGAAGGCAGAGGGAATTGGGATTGCTCAGCCTGGAGAAGAGAAGCTTCAGGGTGGCCTAATTTTGACCTTCCAAGAAAGATGGGGAGAGACTTTTTAGAAGGGCATGCAGTGACAGTGACAGAGATTACCTAGAGCAGAGGGTAGACAGTGTTAAGGAATAAAGTGGGTATTTATAAAAAGGCCTTCAAAGGATACACCTTGGGCAGTACAAGAGCCTGGCCAAGGCTACACCCAAGATGGACAATGGGTCACACATTTTCACACTTTTAAGTTGGTTCATTTACAAGTTGGGGTTAATTGTCCAATTACAGCTTCAGGTTATGAAGTCCCATCCTCCCAGATTCCTCTCCTCTATTCACTGTTTATACTTTTTGAGCCTGAAGCTACAATGATGTCCTTGGTTCTTGGGCTGGAAAAGGATTGTTTTGTCTGACTAAACTGTGAGGAGAACTTGCTAACACTTTGTATGAAGTTCAGAGTGATATACTAATGCAGTACAGAATCTGGAAAATATGAAAGCTAAAACTGAAGGCATCAACAGGACAAAGGGGAATGGCTTCAAACTGACAGAGAGTAGGTTTAAATTGGATTTAAGGAAGAAATTCCTCCCCGTGGGGTAGTAAGGCACTGGACAAGGTTGCCTGGAGGAGTTGTGGCTGCCCCTGGATCCCTGGAAGTGTCCAAGGCCAGGTTGGATGGGGCATGGAGCACCCTGGGATATTGGAAGGTGTCCCTGCCCATGGCAGTGGGGATGGAACTGGATGATCTTTAAGTTTCCATCCAACCCAAACCATTCCATGATTTTATGATCCCTTTTTCTCTAACAAAGTGTCATGTGGCCAAAGGGCAGAGATGCAAAGTGCACTTTGTTTTGTGCTTGTCCCAGTGCTAGAGCAGAGGGGCTGTGCAGAAGTCACAATCCCTCCTCTGTGGAAAGGAGTCAGAACCAGGGAAGGGGAGGCAGAAACAGCTACAGGTCCAAGTGGTTCCAACTAAGCCCTGCTCAGGCCATATATTCTCAAAGGGCAACCCAGAGCTGAGGTTAAGGGAAGGGTCATGAACACCCTGGTGCTACAGCACCATCAGTATATTCAGCATTGTGTTTATTCTGGCTGTTTATCACCTTCTGTTTGAGTATTTCTGGTCTGGTGTAGCTCATTGCTGCCTGGGGAGTTGCCATTTGAGCTCCTGCCTCACATCTGATCTGAGGCAACCTGCAGAGCTCTTGGTAAATGCACTGATCACCCTCACACAAGTGTTATTTCTCCTCAGAAAGTTCTGCAGGCTTCTTCAGCTCTATTCTGCAGCTGGCACCAGGGAAGAAATAATTGGTGGGTTAGACCTTAAAATGATCCAATATCGACCTTCTGATTCCAGACCTTCCTACACCACAAACAGCAGTGGTTATAAATTCATAAACTATGAAAAATTAAACATGCAGTGAACTATACCAGTGCCTTAAAAACAACACAGTGAGAGCTGGCACTGCTGAGATTACCCAGATATAAATGTGGGGCTGCCCAGAAGTGGTGGACTTTTATTCATTTACTGTTAATAGTAAGAACAGTAAGAATAGCTTGTTACTGGGTGTTCAGGAAACCACTCAGCTTGGTTAAGACTTTTCAGGAGTGCTTGGACTCCACAGTATTTGCTTGGAAGTGGAGGACTTGGGATAGAGAACCGTCATGGAATTCTAGGCAACAGTTGTTGAACTGGAAAGTTCAAGAAATAAAGGAGCTCACACACAGCAAAATTAGTTCCTGCAATCTGTCTTTATCATCTGCTGGGTTTTTTTGGTCCACCTTTCTTTATGACCCTGATGCTGACCCTGGAAGAGCCTCTGCAGTTCGGTAAATTTTGTCATAATCTACGAAAATCTGCAGTTTCCTTAACTTGGGGTCCTCAACCCAGTGACTGCCAGCTGGACATAGAAATTCCTTCCTTTCCTCCCTTCCTGGGCTAGTACATTTCTGGATTCTAGTTTAGACATGCTGCTGTAGTAAATTCAACCTGAAATGCTGAAGGCTGAGCACAAACCAGGTGCCTGAGTGATTCTGGGATGAAGGGGAATTAAGAGGGACAACCTAGGTACATATACTTGGTGGGATTAAATAAAGATTTTTATAACACTTGGGGGATTTTTTTGATAAAAGATTTTTTGCAACCTGACAATGAGTTCTTGATTTTTCATTTTTGGCTATTTGGTCTTGAGATGATACTTTGTTTATTATTATTTTAAATCCAAAATAATAATAGAGAAACACTGGAAAAAATTGTTACACTCTTCCCGGCAGCCTTGGTCAAAATAACTTATTCTGTATCCCATTTCTTTCAAATTAAAAAAAAACAAGTCCAATGAAAACCATTTAAAAAAGACCCCAAAACTGAGCTCTGTTTTTCCAAAATTCTTAGAAAAGTTGAAGTTTCTCAGTTGATGCATGTAAAGACAAACATGTGCATGACAAATGAAGATGTCACCAGCAAAGTAGTCCACAGGCACGGAAACATTCTTGGCTCCTAAGCCATGGGGAAAACCTGATGTGCCAAAGAGAGGTTTGCATCTATCAGCTTTGCAAAATGAGGTCTTGTTGTCATCCCCCTGGGCCTCTGGAGATCTCTGAGGTGCCAGAGAAAGGTGGAATGGAATTGTGTTTTACAGAATGAACTTCTAGTTCAGGATGTACCAGGGTATATTTAGACTTTTGAGTGTTTGTGTTAATGATAAACCCAAAACGCTACTTAAAACTCATACATACTCTTTAAAAAAAAGTGTTAATGAACTGTTTTCAGCTGTGAATGTTGGACTTTCTGCAGCTGAAAAATTTAGGTGCTGTAAGGTTAAGTAAATTAGTAAAAGGGCTGTTATCCTGCATTTACCTGGTAATGACAAGAATGAAATGGTCCAGAAGGGAAAAAAAAATGCCCTAAGGCAAAACACTCTGATCCCTTTCTTTAAAAATGAGTAAAAAATTGTCAACTTAGAAAGTTTGATTAAGTTATTAATGTGTAAAATGTTACACGACTTTGCAGTTCAATTTCTCTCTGTCTTTCCAGCAGTTCATTATTCCTCATCAGACACAGAGGTCTTCTCATAATTTATGTCTCCCGCCATTTGTTTCCAGAACCCAACAATGAGAGTAATTATGCTTGCCTCTTGGAATTCTTTGTTTTCAGGAAACAATGCATCAGGGAGGCTGTTTCAGAGATGCAGCCTCTGCCAGGCAGCCAGCCAAAAAGAGGCAGAAGGCTGAAAATAAAGGTTGAAAGAACTTCAGGTGTTTCTTCCCTGGTTTTTAATGGCCCACTGAAGTAAACCAGATTAATTTGCAGCTTGTAAGGGCAAGATCTGGTAATTTAACTTCAATTGGCCTTTCTTTCTTAAATAGTTTGTACTATTTCTTATGTTGGGCATCAGAAGTATATTTCTTGGAGTTGTTTCCTGATTGATAATGCACAGAACATCGAATTACTGAAGCTTGTAACTGCTGAACTCAGAGGCTGAAGTTTTTTGGGCTGCAGGTCTGCCAGAGACTCATTCTATTTTTTGCAAGTTTGTTCCTGGCTGTTCTGAGGAATGTCCTGGAGAAAAGCATATTGTGCTGCAGTTAATAATAATAATAATAATAATAATAATAATAATAATAAGAAGAAGAAGAAGAAGAAGAAGAAGAAGAAGAAGAAGAAAGTCCATTTGGGGTGTTCATGTGTGAGAAGCAAATCTGGGATGTCTAGGTGCTAGAAAACAAACAAACAAAAAAAAATCTACTTGCTGGTCTATGAGATATATATATAATAAAACCAAAAGTGAGCATGGCTATTTTCCTACAAAAATCAGTTTCCATGAGCTCCTTCCTTCCTTTTTACACCACATTCCATCTCTTGGCTGGTCTGCACCCTGAGGCTGGAGGATGCTCCTTGGTCCTGGTGTGGGACTGGATCAGACTTTCCCTGGAGCTCCTGCTCTTGGGCTCTGCAGGGCTGAACAGAAATCACAGGAGTGACAGGAGACTCTCAGGAGAGTGCAGGGAGGGAGACAGCTTCCAGCTGAAGTGCTCAGGGGTGGACAGAAGAGCTGTGACAGCACAAAGAGAGAGGGACCTGCACAGTGACGTGACTTGGAGGAGAAAAAGGGCCCTGCTGGGGTGACAGGAGCAGGGGAGCTTTAGAACACTTCTCACCAAAGGAGGATGTGAGTGCAGGAATCCAACACGCCTTGGATGAAGTGGTTTGGTAACTAATTAAGATTTTCCATGCAGGGATCTGTTCTGTCTTATTTTGAGAACAACGAGGCCGTCTGGATTCTCAGAGGTCTTTCCCTTCTTAGTCTCTACTGGATGAGTTTATTGACTGCATTTTAACAGTTTCTGAAGTACCACAAAAAAAACCCCTCGGGGTTTCACCTTCTGCTCTGGTCCCCATGACAAAGGTTTGGGTGGTGTTGGTTTTGAATATGAATTTCAGGATTTAGTACCGGTAATCCTATTAGTCTATTTAGGAAATGAAAAAAAAAAAAAAGAAACAGAAGCTGACTCAGTGTTGGAGTAATCTCCTTTATTAGACTTGTATGAGAGAATACATTTTTCAGAGAGGAAAAGCACTCAGGAATTTCTGCTTCATCTTTCTAGGGTCTCATGTAGGCTGAATATAATGTCTGTGGAAAAAGACTGAATAAGTTTTTTCTCCTATCAGCAATACCCTTATCCATCTCCTGTGCTCTATTAACACTTGGGCAAATCTTACCCACTTAACAAAAGAGAGCTGTCACACATAATTTGGGTTCACCCCACCTTGTACAAGCAGGCTCTGCTTTAAATAGTCCATAATAAGCATTTGGATTTGAAGGGGAGTTGGCAGGAATGCCTTCTGCTAGGTGACCTTTGCAAACACTGCTGCTGCTGCTCCATGTAGTACCTAAGGAGATGGTGTTTACTGCACTGGTTCTCTCCTGGGAGCTGGGAAAGAGGACAAAGCAGCTCTTTGAGGCTTGGCAGAAGATAATCAGAAATGTCACTCCCCACTCCATTCCTGCCAAATGCAATTAGGACTTTTGCCGGGGAGAAAATCATTTAGGGGTTGCACTTAAATCTTAGAAGGCACATGTGAAATGCTTCATTTTCTGCAGCTGATGCTGCAAACAGAATGTAGATTTGAGCAATGGAGTAGAATTTGGTTTTTTGCCTCGCAATGAATACAAGGCATAAAGTGTTTATTGACTTAAAAAAGAAAACTGAACAAACAGAATAAAGAAGAAAGCATTCACGGCTGCTTTGAAGGAAAGAATGTTTTTATTTCATACTTTGAAGAAATTGTTCAAGTAGTTCAGCCGTGTGAAAATGTGACCCCCTCTAATGCTGCCAAGGGCAGGGAGATCAGGGATAATCTGCTGAGGAAATGCAGCTCACGCAAGCCAGAGGCAGAGTTTTAAACTTACAGCACCATTTTTTTTTTTGTTTTCCAAGAGGGAAGCATGGGCAGAAGGTTTTTTTTTTTTTTGCTTCCTGAAGAATCCCATTACCTGTTTTGATGAATGTTCTCTCTTTGCTGTAGATGCATGTGGATGTGAGGCACAGTCTGACACATCTTCTCCTTCCATACCTGCTTTGTCTTCCCAGTTAAAAGCTCCACATAAGAGTAAAGGGGCTTCAGGAAAACTCTATAAAAGTTACCTTGAGGAAAACTCTATAAAAGTTACCTTTCATCTTGCATTATTCTTCTAAAAAAATTGCAGGGTAAGTGCCAGAAAAAGCAGACAAAACTGGTACTTTGCAGAACCTTTATGTTAAGCAGGGACACCTTCCACTACCTCTGGTTGCTTCAAGACCCATCTGACCTGGCCTTGGACACTTCCAGGGATGTGGCAGCCACAGTTTTATGTACCAGGGCCTCAACAACCTCACAGGGAGGAATTTCTTCCCAATACCCAATCTAAATCTGCAGTCTTTCAGTTTAAAGCTATTTTTGTGACCATACAGAGGTGAATGCTCTTGTCATTGCTGTGGTGAGAGGTCATGTGCACATGTCAGGCTCATCACAGTTCTGGAGATGTGCAAATTACTCTTCATATTTGGGTGGTGCTGTAGTGCCCTTGGACACTGCTGCCTGTGCCCTCTGGTTCCCAATTTCTGCTGGAAAATTTTGGCAGTGCTTCCTCTCCAGAGGAAGACTGGATGGACAACTTTTTGGTGTCAGTGCTGCCAGGTCTGTGTGGTGCTATGAGTACTGAAAGGGTGTCTGAAAGTTGGGTTCTGTAGCATAGGTGGTCCTGCAGCCTTTGCATGACACGAGAGAGATGAAATATCCTAGAGCAGGTCTTTATAATTAGAGAGAGACACCACCTCCAACTCTCTGCTTCCCCTAAAATGTCACTGACTTCTTGTTCCTGGAATATTATAATATCTTCCTTTGCTATTCCTGTTGTGAGAAAACTCTAGTGCAATTGCTCAGTAGTCCCTCGCAGTTCCAAATATAAAGTCCTATTTAAAACAGGCTGCTTCAGAGGGCCTGGGCCCCCAGATAGTTTTCTGTGCAGTGAAGAGGCCTCTGGCCATGCCCTGGGTTGCTGTGTGGATGGAATGTGAGCCTGACCTTCAGGATGGTGTTTCCCAGGACAGTGGGGACGTGAAATGCTTTGCTGAGGCCCCACCTCAAATCCTGTATCCAGTTCTGGGCCCTGTAGTGCAAAAAAGACCTTGAGAGGCCTGGAGCGTGTCCAGGGCAGGGAAGGGAGCTGGGGAAGGGGCTGGAGCCCCAGGAGGGGCTGAGGGAGCTGGGCAAG
>JBBMKD010000001.1:111589360-111622107 GCA_037834095.1 Argya squamiceps
CAGCAGGAATTTCCCCATGGAAAGGGTGCTCAGGCCTTGGAACTGCCCAGGGAGGTTTGGAGTGCCCATCCCTGGAGGTGTCCAAGGAAGGGCTGGGGGTGGCACTGAGAGCTCTGGGCTGGGGACAAGGCGGGGATCAGTCAAACTTGGACTTGATGATCCAAAGTCTTTTCCAATCTCAGTGATTCTGTGAATCCTCTTTCTCCATGTGTTTCCTTGTAAGCTTGAAATGGTTCTGTATATCATGCTGGCATCCACATTTGCCCTAAAGCAATGATATCTGAAGCCTCTTTCTGTCCTGTGGACCACAGGCTGCTGGAGCCTTTACATCGTGTTCTCATCATTGGCCTGCAATTTGTTTTGGCTGTCGTCACTGAGCACTTCCATTCTCTTCTTTTCAGACTCTTCCCTGGTGCTGCTCATGCTATAGTTGAAGTCTGTAAGGTCAAAATCTCAATTTGCTTGGGTAGGCAGTGCTGCTGTAGCTGCTGTAACACAGAAAAATGGTGATGTTACACTTCTCTGCATGTCAGACTCTGTTTCTTCACCCTCTGTTCCTGCTTTTCTCCCTCTGGGAAGAGAACCCCAGACACAAGCCAGAGGAATTTACCAAGTTAGGAGTGCACCGAGTTAGAAAGAAATGCTGCAGGAAAGAAATGTACCCTTAATGATAATCCTCAAGCATCAAGGGATGAGCTGCTTTGTAGCACTTTGCCCTTCAGTGCTCTTGCTCTGTGTCATCCTGCTGCCAGACACCCTTGCTTTGCTCAGGAACCACATCCCCAGTGCTGTGTTTGACTCAACAGTTTGTTCCTTTTTCTTTATTGTGGTCCTTCACTCATTTCCAGCCTGACTGCTCAAGTTCTGAGCAGTTTTGAGGTGCTGCTTTTAGCACTGTGCCCAGGATATTGTTCTGGCCTCTGTGTTATCTCTATATTTACACTATCAGCAGCACTTTTGCTCCTGGCCAGTGATATTGGTATGCTCACAGCAGCCAGGTATGTTCCTTCTTTCTTGTCTGCACACTCACTCATCAATAATTCTGTTTCTGCCTCCCTTATCTCCCTCTTGGAGAGATACAACTGCTTTAAAGATAACAAAACCCAGAAATTCTATTCTTCCCCTCTGATTCTCACCATTCATCTTTCTCCCCTCACTAGCAATGCTTGTGTGTCATTTTTGTTGTTACTGCCAAGAAAATACCTTTTTAAAAAACAGTGGTGCTCAGCTTTGGACCCGTCTCGCCCACACTATCAGAACATGGCATGTGTATTTTTAGGCACAGTTCATCACAATTTTTAATTTTGGTTCAGTGGATCAGCCCTTCCATGTGTCTTTGTTTTGTGCCTCAACATCAGCCATATTATCTATGATTATTTCTTCATTTCCTTACCCTGCACTCTCCTAAAGCTGATACAAACCAGACTGAGTTTTTTTCACTTTTTTTCTGTTCCTCATGATCCCCTTTTTTCTGAAAACCACCTTTTGTAGTCTGATATTCTCACCTTGTGCTTAGTATGGCTGTTTTGTTTATTTTTCTCATCTCCTTCACCACCTGCCAATTCACTTTGTTTTTCATTTTAGCATACTTTTCTCATTCCTTGCTCTTTCTACATCAAGCTTTTCTCATTTTGTACTATGGAATTTTTTTTTATTAACTCCTTTTACTTCTTGTTTATTTCCAAAGTTTAAATCCCTTCTTAAAAGGACTTTCTGTGTTTTTCTCCTTAATCCCAAGCATATTGTCTCTTATAGATCAGCATTACTTGTTTTCTTTACTAGGCTATATTGCCCTGGAAGATATTGAGCTTGCCTGATGTTTTTATGGGGTTTTTTTGTTATTTGTTTCTTTATTTAATCCTCCTCCAAGTGTCATACAGGAAACCTTTACAAAGGGTATGGACCTTTTATTTCCAGCTTCATAGTTATTCTGTTTCTGCTCAAAACTAGCGTAATTTTAAGACTATATTTTCCAGAAAGACAAAAAAACCCATGAGAGGGCTTCTTTTCAAAGGAATCAAAGATACAAGAACTCACAAACAACTTCTTCAGAGTCTAAAAAAAATACTGCATTGGGCAATCCAACTGTGGAAGGGAAAGGAAAACTTTGGAGAGGGTTCAAGGCCCAGCTAAATGTAGCAGCTAGGGCTGCAGACAGTTTCTTGGCCTTTTTTTATCCCATGTGTTTTCATCCCAAATGCCAAACTCAGTTGGGCACAGATTCCTGAAGTGCTGAATGAGACACAAGGAGGAAGAAAAAAGCCTTCAAAACTGTGCTGGATGGGTGGCTGTAAGCCTGGAGGCAGTATCCAACTTTGAAAGCCAGAGAAAAATACTTCTGGTTTGGTGATTCAATGTGTTGTTTAGGGTGCTGATTCCATCTCAAGTCTCTCTGTATTTGACACTCAGCTCCTGAAGACAGATACTTTTGGTGCAATTCTCCTCTTTCACTGAGAAAAAAACCCCATTATCTATCCTTTTACATCTCTAGGGGAAAGAACATTTGATGTGACTGTGTCTGAAAGATTCATAAACCAGAATGTGTGTGAAGTCTTTTAAGATTTCCAAAAAAAAAAAAAATCATACCGTGGTTTTTAAATCCATCTTCCTGATTTGTGGGACAGGTGATTTGTCACTTGCCATCACAATCAGAATACAAATACCTCTCCTTCCTACCTGAGGTGGGGAGATGTGGAAAGATCAATTCCTTAAGCAGGCCTTTGTAAGAAAAGGGACAGTGGGGAAGAGGAATATTTCCATGGGAAAATCATGGAAGCTCCATTTGTATGGCACAATACTGGGAAAAGCTCCATCATGTACAAACTGAGGAGAGATTTATGAGAATCTGTTCCATGAAGGGGCATTCCTGGGAGGATTAAGTCTCTTAAAATGCTCTTAGCTGTTCTTAAACCTGGAGGGGGCTTACACCTCTGTTTCAGAGGTGTAAAAAAAGCTCAGAGGACCTTTAGAGACCTGGAAGGATGGTGCTGTTCCCTGTGCAATTCAACTGCAGGGATTCAGACTAAGGCATTGGATTTCCTGGCTGGCTTAAAGAAACCAGCACAGGAAGAGGGGGCAGAAGGTGCTCCTGAGAAGGACAAAGATCATGCTTTGGGTAAGGGAAGATTGAGGGATCCTGGTCTTCATTGTACAGAACTGCCCTGGGCTTTTTATGAGGGAGGACAGGAGGTTTCTCATAACAGTGTCATGATTCTGGAAGATGAGAGCAGCCTGTGGCCACTTTCAGTATGTTACCAAAGCAGTGGGTCTGGCTCAGGGGCTCTGACAGTGAATTTACTGCTGCCTCCTTGGCACCCCAGGGCTGTGCTGAGCTGCAGGAACAGTTCTCAGGGGAATTCTCTGGAATGTCAGGCTGCACAACACAGCTTCTGGGCCTCAGCCAGGACGTGTAGGTACTGCTGTGCTGAGCAAGGCAGATTTGTTGGTCTGGGGAACATCTGCTCAGTGGTCTCCTGGAGGAGTAAAGGAAGATCTGCAACTTCAGGATGGATGCAGATTAATGAAACTGGTCTGAAATCAATCAGGTCCTCATGCTGGACTCAAGACGTGGAGCTTTCTCTGTTGGCTGCACTGCAGGGTGTTGTACTATCCAAAAATAGCTCTGGAAGGAATTGTTCTCTAGAAGAAAATCCTTTGAAGTATATTTTCTTCCAAGCCATGAAAAAGCATTAGTGCAAACTCACACCTGGGCTTTATTTTATCAATAAATGATAGAAATTAGCAGTAATCTATATGGGCTGATTTGAATTTAGGGGTGGGAAGAAGAGATTTTCATGTGCTTCCCACCTACCTGAAATAGCATGGGAATGTTTGTGGTCAAGTGTCTGCACTCCTCTCTAGGCAAAACTCACAATGTGGCACTGTGATGTCAGCAGTGGATTCTTATTTTCCTCATTGTTTTCTCACATGGACACATTCCAAAGCCTTGAAATCCTTATGTGGATTTTAGGTCCCAACTATGATCTTGAGGACATTGTTACCATATTAACTTGTAGACTGCAGAGGGTTTTTTTGTTTGCTCTTTTCCTCTTCCATGGCATTTCCTCCCCTGAAATACACCTGAGTGATTGTCTCTGCATACACAGAGACACAATTATTTCAACATCACAGAATCATGGAAAGATCTGGTTGGAAGAGACTTCTGGAGGGTACATGATACAGATTAACATGTGGCCAGAGCCTTATGAACCAGGTGTTAATGTATCAATATCTGAGGGTCCAGCCCTTGCAGATTGGCTTAAAATAATTTCAGCCAGACTGCTCTTCAGAGGTGTTCTGTAAAGCAAAAGGTTTAATAAGTGAAAAATAACAAAATAACAAACATTACAGAAAACAAAAGAAAAGCTGTGCACAGGTGTCTGAGAAAACCTCTGACACCCTGCTAAAATAGTCCAAAAAGCCTTTTACTTCCTTTGTGCTCCTTCCTAAATACTGAATGTTTTAGGAAGGATAATTTGGCCTGCTGCCAATGAAATTAACAACAGGCTTTGAGTTACACTCTCGGAGCTCAATCCATGCTCCTGTGCTGGCGCTGAGCCAATTGCAATGAGAAAAACACAGAACTTCCTAGTTAAACTTCCTAAAATGTCTAAAGGTAAACTGGAATTCTTTCCCTATTTGGAAGCACCTGCTGGGGGTGTGGGGGTGCATTACTACAGGTACAGATCAAATTTCTACTTGCAGTGAACCCAAAGCCCAGCTCCTCTCAGCTTCTCCTCACAGGTGTTTGTGCACCCTGAGCTATCTGGTGGCCCTCTGCCTGTCCCTCTTCTGCCAGATCCCTGCTGAACTGGGTTCCCACAGCTGTCCGTGATGGAGTCCTAGAAACTTGGATTTGGGGATAAAAAACCCAGGAGGATTTGTATTCTAACATCTCCCCCCTCTTTTTGAGTTATATAGACTTCTTTGATTGTTTTATTATTCATCTGTTGAATGCATTGGATCAAATAAGGTACTAAGGTACTAAGATTAGCAGTAAATGTGGCCAAAATGTCCACATGTCCCCACATGTCCCCAGTCTGTTCCAGGTGTGATCTCACCTGTGCTGACCAGAGGGGAGGAGTCACTTCCTTGGCTATGTTGTCCTGGCCCTCCAGATGTGGCCTGGTGAGGAGTTGGCTGAGTTACAGAGCTGGCTTTTATTCAGCCTGGTGCCCACCATCCCCCCAAATCCTTCTGAGCCCTTTTCAGTTGTTTCCCAGTGTGTCCTGATGCATGGAGTTGTTTCCCTCTCCACTCCAAAAACTTTGGTCTTCTCCTTGTTGCATTCCAGGAGGGGTTTTGCTGGCCCAGTCCTCCTGTTCTACAGGATTCCCCTGGATTCAAGCTCTGAGATTCAGCACCTGAATCACTCCCCTTTTCCTGGCAGTCAGGTCATTTTCCCTGATTGTCATGGATTTGCATAGATGGCAGACAGAGGCCTTGCTGCCACATCTAAAGCCAGCACTTCCAGCACTCCTGCAGGTCCCAGTGAGCTTTTCTCTATAATTTGCAACCAGTTGCTCTCCCACTGTTTGCTGTCGTCCTTCCCAGACTCCATCTCCATGGTAAAACACTGAGGAATTGAACAAGACTTTAAATTTGAATACTAAGGGGAAAAAAATGAGCATTGAGCAGCACTCTGCCACTTGCTGCACTGCCCATCCCTGTGCCTTTTGCTGAGGTGCACGCTGAGGTTCAGGCTGTCTGTGCAGGCACTGCTGGGATGTGCTCAGAGGGTTTTTAGTGCAAACTGCCCGTGGTGATTGAGAAAATAATACCTTTGCACAGCAGCAAATTGGCCCTGTTTGTAGCACTCAAAACTGCCTGAGCCGAGGTTGCAGCGTGTTCTGTCTGAAAATGTCGCTGGAAACAGCTCAGGCAGCCTTCACTCTGATGAAACAACTCCATCTAATGCAGAAGAATGTGCTCCAGACTTCAGTCCTTTCTCTGAGGATCTGTGTGCTTTCAGAACACAGGAATGCTGATGGAACAGCCATGGCTCAGCTGGCACACGTGATTTGTTAAGGTGTAATGGGATGAAATCCTTGGAGTGTTTTGGAGGGGGCTGCACAAAAGTGATGGGGTGGGAGACAGGGATGTGTGCTGTGGTTGGGGTATTTGTGTGAGGACAAAGGCAACAGAACTGTGTGAGACTGACATCCTCCTTTGTTTTACTTCTGCTGATAAGCAATGATCCAAACAGGAGTTGGCCAGGCCAGACTTAGAATAACAGAATTCTGGAATGGTTTGGGTTGGAAGGGACCTCAAGGATTGTGTAGTTCCACTCTCCCAGGTTTCTCCAAGTCCCAATGTCCAACCTGGCCTTGGACACTGCCACGGATCCAGGGCAGCCACAACTTCTCTGGGTACCCTGTGCCAGGGTCTGCCCATCTTCACAGGGAACAATTTCTTCCTAATATTTAAGCTAAATGTCCCTGCTTTTAGTCTGAGCCAATTACTCCTTGTCCTATCACTATATTACTGATAAGGAGTCCTTCTCTTCTATCATTTGAAACAAGAAAAAAATCAAATTATCTGAGAGATCATAGGAATTTGATGAAGGTGGACCAGAACTGCAGGACAAAGCTACACTTCTGCACAAGAACCTCAAACACAGTGCTTGTGTAACTTGCTGAAGAGTTCAGATTAAAGGATTATGAAACAAGCCCCTTTTTTTTTTTTTTTTTTTTTCTTTTGGTCCTCTGAAACTCTTTCCCACTTCAAAGAACGAGGAGTTCCCTTGCAGGAATGAAAGGCTTGATATTGATAACAAACAAGTCAAACCACAAATGCTTTGTGTAGCAGGGACCTGCTGCAGGCAGCAGAGATGAAGGGCTCATTTCCTTGTAGGAGCTGAGGGTGGCTGGGGAGGTGCACTGGACCATGAACCTTCTGAGCTCAGAGCCTGGCAAACTTCCACCCAGCACCTGGCAGGAGCTGGAGCAGTTTTGGGGAAACTCCAATTACCTGGGTCTACAAGCCAAGCCACTCCCTGTCGTGTCCCAGCTGCCAGCATCATCTCCCTGGACCCTCCCTCAGCAGGGAGTGGGAGAAATGCCAAAAAAAAGTCCATTGTGTTGTCTTTTCCTGGTGGGAAAGGAGCCTTGTGTGAAGCCTCATATTGCCTTGTGCTCTTTCTTCTCTTCCACAACATCAAAAAATCAGGTGTCCATGCTGAAAAATACAGCTGGGAGCAGAGCTGATGTTTAACATGCAGAATTCACCTCTCAGGGAGTGCTTCCAGTCACAGAACTAAACTAATGCTGAGCTTGTTCTGGGTTTCATTTTCTCCTTGGGAATACCTGAAGTTCAGTATTGTCACAAATGCTGCACCCTGAATCACAGCTCTTCTCTTTTTGCCTATATAAGTCTGTGTAAGTGTGTGAAGGCTGCAAAACACTTCCATCTATTTAATAGCTAAAACTTCCCTGGCTTAATAAAAGTCCAGCAAATCATCTGTGAGGCAATTAATGTGCTGGGGGTATTTGCTTCAAGACAACATTGTGATGATTTGTAAGTGCCAAACTATCTCATCTGAAGGTGCAAATGCAGCAGGCTCTCACTGTTCTTTGTCACCCAGCCACATGAAAAAACCCTGCACTTAAATGTCTGATAGCTTTCATATCTTTAAGCAAAAGGTAATAAAGAATAATGGTCCAGAAAGTGAAAACACTGAGTACTCTGAAACTACTTTTTGCTATTCATGAGCTGCTTATTAACTCTATCTCGACTTTGCAAATCTGTTCAGTGGATAATATAGATAAACAATTGTCAATTTACACGTGCAAACTATCTAGTTTGACTTTTTGCCCCCTCTGATGTAGTGCTAGTTGTGTGGCTGCATAGCTCTTCATGGGCTGGAGAACAGATTTTTAGGCAGTGGAATACCAAACAGCAAATATTTGTGCTGCTGCATTGAAAAACTCAATTATGTGCAGGCATTTTGCAGGGAATAGGTATTTTTCAAGCATTCACATGAATCAAAAAGCTATTCACTGGGATGTTTATGAACTTCAAAGCAGTGGTACATGAACAGCAAAGAGCATAAGAGTGCTTCAGAATTCAAAGAGACATTCTTAAACATTGCTAGGCAGTGCCAGCCTCAGGCCAAGTGTCAATGCTCTCTCCCTGCTTACTATTTATTATTCTGGTGATATATGCACTGAGCATTTGGGATGGCAAAGTGTTCTAAGTTCCTGTTTTGCTTAAAATATTTGTGTCAGCGAGGGGTTGTAATCCAGGGAAGTGCTTGGAACTGCAGGCAGCCAGGGAGAGGGATCAGGGCATTAAATCTCACTGCCACTCTTCATAAGAAAAAAACCTTTTTTTCCTTATCCTCTCTTCACAAAGGATACCTGGAAACTATTTGGCTGGGTGAATGATCATGGGATTAGGGAGAGTGTGGATAAATTTTCATCTGTTGATTGTGGAGGGACTCCAAAAGAACTCTGGGGAGGAGTATTGGGCTGATTTTTGATTTTTTTACTCAGAGTTTCCCAAGTTGCACCAGCCTGTCTTGGAGAGACAGAGAACAGAAAGTCACTTGGAGCTGGCCACTTACCAAACCAGGTATTTTGGACCACAAATGTCATTCTTGCATCATTGTGCAGCTGTTTGATTTCTAAATTACCTGCAGATTTATCACCTCATGAATCTTTGGTGAGGGATGCACTGGAATTGGGGAGGGATGTCCCACACAGGAGAGTGCTTCAGTAGTGGAAGAGGTGGTATCTGCACCCTGGGAGAATTCCAAACCCCTTTTGGATGGGGGCTGGATCAGCCTGATCTCACTGGGAGTTGGCCATGCCCTGAGGAGTGGGGTGCAGCAGAAGCCTCATCTAACCTGAATTTTCTGTGGCTCTAGGTGCTGAGAGAGGTATCCCCATGGAAAAAACAGAGGGAGAAAGGCATGAGATGAATATCTGTTTCCTCTCTGGGCTGCAGGGCAGAGTTCCAATGAGCATAAACGGCTGGAATCTCATCTTTGCCTTGCGTGGATTCTTTATTCAGCCTTGGTTTTTCTCTTGTGGATTTTATCTCATCTCTAGAGTCATGGGAACTGAAATTTCATGTTACAATTTGTCTCCGCTTATCGGAGATGCATTGCTTTGTGTTATGTTAGCTGTCTTGTCTACAACTTTTTTTTTTTTTAAACAGCATAAATATTAGGAAGAGAGTTATTGTGTAATTAGATATTACAGTAGGAAATTAAGAGGAAGGTTAAGGGCAGACAACAAGGAAGCATTTCACTGCAAGACTGCAAGGGATGTGGCAGCATTAAGTCATTTAAAACAAGTCTGAACAAGTTCTTGAGACTAATACTGTGGGGAAATATCCAAGATTTCTTGTCTGGACGCTATTGAACTCTTTTGAAGTCCAGTTGTGCAGAACAGAGCATATATTCAGCTCCAGTCTTTTACATCTCAACAATTTCCACAGTAGCACACCAAGATTACTGTATAAACAACATTAAATTTTGTATGTGCTGGCCTAAACTCTCAGTTTTCTTATCACAAAGGACTTGGGGATATCTAAAAGCTCAGCAGACTCCTATATCTGCACACACAGGGGGAAAAGTTTGGTAGTGTTTGTTTCTATTGGAATACAAAACAGGAAAATGAGCAAATAGCTTTATTTTTGGGAGGTTAGACTGCAATTGCTAGATTGCAGTTAAAATGTATTTAGGGTATTAAAAATACAGAGCTGGCTACATTCTCATGGGAGTAAAAGAAGTTACGTGGTCGAAAGTCCGGGTGGGTTCCCTCAGCCAGGACTGGACAAATAAGGGCTGGATTTTGTGTTGCTTCAGCTGCTGCAAAAGTGAAATTCTGAGAGCAGAGCTTTGGTGTGACCCCTAATCCCCCTGGGGCTGTGCAGAGGGTGGTCAGCCCCTCATCCATTGGAGTTTTTTTTGGGATGATGACAGGTCAGGACTGTCCTGATCCTGTGCTTGCTCACCTTTATAAATTTTCTGCTGTGCCAGGCCAGATGTCACCAGGTCTCTCTGAAAGCTGAAAGGCTGATATTTAGAGTCCTGGGTGGGGCCAGCACATAAAGACATAACATTCCCTCATAGAGCCATTACCAATAAAAGAATAAATTAAATTTGATGTAGTGTCTTCTCTTACTTCGGCCTTGGATAATGTTATCAACATTTTTAAAAGGACAGCCTGGAACTCTGTTTTACAAAATATTATGCAGCCAATGTTTTTGACCAGAGAAAGAAATTAATAAATAATTAACCACTTCCATAGATCACAACATGTCCAAAGCAAAGCGGCCTGCTTGGGGAGGACAGTCATAAATTGCAGGGCTGAGGCAGCTGAAAGCTGATGAGAGCAGGGCTTGAACTTGGGCTGGGGTAACTCTGTGATCTATGGGAGTCCTTCAGTGTGACACTTTCTCCACGCTGGTGCCAAGTTTGCTGATGGAGTTTCAAGGGGTTACCAGCCATGCATAGTCTATAGATATTTGTATTACTGAGTGAATCAGATGTGAAAGATAGCTGTTGTAGTCAGGGAAATGACTAACGAGGAAGGTTACCAGGAACTCTGCATTTTAAAGCCTTCTCAGTGAAAAATGATGAGGGAGACAGAGGCTCCTTGCATGCTGATGGGTCTTCCAGCTCAGGCTCTCATTCAAACCATGAAATTTCCTACAACAGTGCTTTGTTTGATGAACACAATGCTGTGTGCATGAGGCAAGATGTCACACCTGGAAATGGAATATTTCATACCTGGAAATGGAATATTTCCCAGCATTTTGATATGTGCTGTGATTTGCGAAGCAAGACTTCATTGAAGCCTGTTGGATTTATTATGTCCTTTTCTGACCCAGAGATGGGGCAACTGAGAGGTGTTTTAAAGACTTTTATTCCATTTTCAGTCTCATGTGAAGGGTGAGATATTTGTAACATATAATTGAGTGAGATAATTGTAACACATAAATGTTACAATTCACGCCATCACAATCAGAAGCCAAACTATTTCCTAATTACAATACATTATAAGTGTTTCTTGGCCTATCAGCTTTTGCCACACAATGCTGTAAATGCCTTAAAGCCAATCATCTAAAATTACCTTTCATGGGTCCTACTACAATGCATCTTTCATAGCTCTATTTCTCCAAAGTATCCAGTCTTGTTTGCAAGAGGCAAATAATAAATTTGAAGCTTGTATTCTAGTTCCATTCCTCTCTCAACAATGTCTGTCTTATTCCACAGCATTTCTAAGTCAGCATTTCTTATCTCAAAGTTTGCATACAGATGCACAAGACTATGTGAGCCTTCTGTCAGGCTTTGAGAATATTCTACAAATCCATTTCTCACATTTCCCCCTCTCTCTTGAACAGAAAAGACTTCTTTGATGGCCTCATTCATTGTGCACAGTGAAGTACACAAGGCACTATCACTAATATTATCACTATATGTATATATAAAAATATATATTATCACTATATATATATATGCATATATTTATGCATATAAACCTATTTTGCAAAGCTTCTTTAGCCAAGGTGCAAAATTCCATCCTTCAAACAAATCATCTAACCATGATCCATCATCTGCTTTAACTTGATTTGCCAAATCTCTCAGTTTTTGAAGTTGTTTGTGGATGGACTTTGAATGGTCAGACAAATTCATACCACGATCCATTTCTCACAGAAGCCCAGTGAGGTGTCAATGTGTTGAGGCAGAAGCTTGTGAAATTGTGATGGTGACAGAGGACAAGGCTGGAGCAGTAAATTTCTCACTGATAAAACCTCCAGAGCAGCAGGAGTATGGCCTGATGTCAGGTCAAGGGAGGAACCTCATGTTCTTGTTGTGGTCTGAGGTGATGAAGTGTCTGTGATCCTGCAAATGGGAATCCCACTGTCAAACAGCCTAAACACAAGAGCTTTCAGTCCCCAGTGCTGTGATGATGTGCATGGAGGAGATTATAGCTCTGATCTTGACTTTAATTACATTCAGTTACACAGGAGTTTGCTCTGTAAATTCAGGCACTTTCCTTCTCCCTGGAATGTTGATTTCTCCAAGTTCTGATCTTTCTGACCACCAATGATCTTTCTAATGGAAAAAAAATCATCCCAAATCATGTAAATGAGATAACCACTGATAAAGAGCTCAGACACTCATCCTATAATCTTGTCCTTGCCACTTGAATGCTTTATCTTTTAGATGAAAAACAGAATCACAGAATGATTTGGGTTGGAAAGGAGCTCAAAGCCCATCCATTTCCACCCCCTGCCATGGGCAGGGACACCTTCCACTGTCCCAGGTTTTCCCAAGCCCCAGTGTCCAACCTGGCCTTGGGCACTGCCAGGGATCCAGGGGCAGCCACAGCAAATCTGGGCACCCTGTGCCAGGGCCTGCCCACCCCCACAGTAAATAAAATATTGCACTTTTTTGTTTTGGTGGTTATATTTTGCATACTATATGGAAAAAAAGCAATTCAGTTCTGGTTGCACCTTGGAGTGAGCTGGCAAGGTAGGAATAGTCCCTTTGGTTAAAGTTATTTCCAGTTTGATTTTTCAAAGATAGGAGCGCCAGCCTCTGTGTGGGAAAAAAAAATTGTGTTTGTGCATTGGTTCCTCATAAAAATAAGTAGTAGGCATCATAAAAAATTCTATTTGACTAATAACCACACATCCTGTGTGCATTTAATTTTTAGCTGTGCCTATTTTATCACAAAAAAAAAAAAAGAGATAAGACATCCTCTTTAGACTTCCCTAAGGAAGATACATCTAGATTTTTTTTTTTAATTGTTAAAAAGAGTCTAATTATAAATAATTTTCACTTTCTGCTCACACGTTGACACTTCAGGACGCATTTCTGTCTGCAATAAAGCAGGAGCAGCCAAATTCTTTCACAGAGTCCATTCATGCTCACGACCACCGGGTGTCACTATGATATAGTTAAAAAGAAGCTCCAGCACAAGAAAAAAAAAACAAAACTAATTCCAGCTCTGCAAAGCTTTTTTCTGCCAGAATTTAATAGTCGTGGCAGTCTTTTAAAGCACATTTATCTCTTCAGGTCCGGGATGATGGAGTCTGTAAGGATCAGTTCTGACTCTGGTGGTGCTGGCGCTCGTTCAGGACGCCAAAATCATGCCAAGGTTGAGTCTCTGGTTTTGAACTCGGGGCAGAGCCTGGAGTGTTGGGATGCTCACTAATTAGGGCACGTGGCAGGCAGGAGATTGCAGTTGTTGATGAGCACGGTGGGGTTTCTGGTTTTACTGTTTTTCTTTATACATTTCTGTGGCCAAAATGTGAGGGAAAAAAAAAACCAAAACAAAAAAAACAAACCAACCCAGCAACTTGCTGCTTCATCTCTTCAGCAGCCCCCTGAATTTATGTCTCTGGAGCTGTAGTGACAGTAAATTGGAACCTTTTGTCCTGGCCATGCTCACATTTTCCAGTTTTTCCTGTGTTATTTCCACCTTCTCTTTGCCCTGCCTCATCTCTGACATGGGCCTTGATCTGAAAATGAAGATACAGCTCTGTGAAAGGCATCAATTCCACATGGGAACTGTGCTGCTGGGAGAAGGGAGAAGGAAATCACCCTGTGGAATCACTTGGTTTTCTTCTTTCATTTTTATGTTTGTTTTTTCAGCCACCTTGTCCTGCCCTTGGCAAACTGAGTCCCTAAAGACTCCTGACCATGTGGGTGTATTCAAGGAAGTGCAATGCAAGAAAGCACTGAACCCTGAAGACCTTCCAATAAATACCTACTTTATTCTCTATCTATGTCCAGTCTCTCTTTCAGGTCAGCCTTCCCAAGGCATCAGTGCTATTAAAAATAAAATTTTTAGTAAAATACTTTTTTTTTTCTACATGGGGCAAGATTCTTGTTGGCCGTGCCTGGGGTTGGTGGGTGGACATTTCCTGTGGGACACAAGAACTTTTTTGCCCTCTTTGCCATTTGTTTTTCATGTTTAGGCTCCTCCCAGTGACAGGTGGAGGTGGAAATTCTTCACCTCCTTCACATTGATCTGTTTGTAGTGAGGTGGGGTTGGAAAGGACCAGGCAGGTCCATCTCAAACAACTGGCAAACAGCAAAAGATGCAAAACCTTTCAGACTTCACCAAAAAAGAACAGAGAGAAAACTATCTCCTATCTTTTGGTTCACAAAAGAGATTTCTCTCTCTAAATGAACTGATGAAAGACTGTTTTATGAGTGGAAAGACTGACCTAGAGTTCCAAGTTTTGTCTTTATGCATTGTCTGTGGGAAATAAAAGAAGCTGTTGGGGGAGAGGAGAAGTGTTTTGAAGGTTTTATTCTGATTATTAATTTTTTTATCTCTTGTAATTTTGTTTTTAAACCCATCTTTATACCCTTTTAAGTTTTGGGCCTGCTTTGCTTCTCTCCTAATCCTATCTCACAGCAGAAAAAGAGTAAATAATTCTAGTGGACACTCGAACCACTGCACTAAATTTGGGAAACGGAAATTGGTGAAATTGAAACCACTACACTCCTGATCCTAGGGAAGAGTTCAGGGTGTATCTTCCATCTGGAGTCTGTTAAAGGAAACATTTCCATCTACTCTGCTTTGTGGGGAAAGAGAAAACCCAGACGTGTGGCCTGGCTCCCTCCAGATCAGCCTTGGAGTCTGCATCTTCCATAATCCCAACCAGAGCTTGGGGAAAGCAAGTGCAGGATGGCTTCTCTTGTATTGTGCAAACTCTGACATTCATTTTTCAAAATTACCAAAGAGTGTTGTGCAGCAGGCTTTTTTTATGTGCCTCATTATATTTCTTTTTTTTTTTTTTTGGCTGGTGCATTGCTGGCTGCCATACGGCTCAATATAAAAATCTTTATGGGTATCTGCTGTCTCTCATAATACATAAAGTTATGTTAATTAACACTAATTAAATCAATCTAAAACATATATGAAACATAGCCCCACAAATTAGATAATTGAAGTGAGCTGGCCAAGTCCTTATATTTTTTTGCTAAATGCTGCTGGTGCCTCATGAAATTACTGATAACACTCTCCTACTCTGCCTGTGCTGTGCAGACATTCCTGTGCAATTTCTGGTGCCCCTGAGTTTTTTTATTCACTGGAACAGGAAGGTAAATGCCTTGTTGACATTTTGAACACAGCTGGAAAAACTAAGTTGCAGCATAGTGGCATTTCTTGCTGCTGCTCTGAACTTTTTCTCAAGTGTCCTGATATCGGTGGTCAGTTTGGATTCACAGCCTAAAACTGGCCTGTGGTGTAGCAGATTCAGGAGGGCTGGATTTAAAACCTGAGTTAGGAAGTAGGAAATAGAAGGCAGGTTTGTTTAGATGGAAAATGTCTGGAAATTTTTCAGGATAAAAAGGAAGCACAAAGTATCACAGGCAAAATGTCTCTGCACAAGGATTTTCAATTTATTTTCATTTAACACAAGCCACTAATTACTGATTCAGACACTGAGAAAATAAGGAGAGAGAAATGATTAAGCACTTAGGGAAACACTTTTCCTCCCAATTCTCAGGACAAGCTTCAATCCAGCACCTCTCCTCCTTCTTCCCTCTCTCCACATCCCTTGTCCTTGTATGCCACAGTGAGTCCCCACTGACTTCTTTGGGCAGAGGGAAGCTTCTTTTGGCACTTCTTGCCTTCCAGGACTGTGCCTCCAGCCCTGTCCTCAGGAGCATTTTCCACGTGGCCTTTCCATTCCTCCAAATCTCTCTTTTTCCTTTCTCTTCACAGTTGTCCTTTGGCATCCAAAAAAGGTGCCTTTATCTCCTTTGTCTCCTGCCCTCAGTGCTTGCCCCCATTTCTTAAATATATCTGAGCAGAGGAGCCAAATGCTCCTCTGGCTGGTTGAAATGTTGAAATTTAGGTTGTTTTTGTGTTTCAGAGCTGTCTGGATGTGGCTGTGATCAGCCCAGGGCAGTTCATGGCCTCCTCCCACACAGGTCACCCCTGCAATCCTCTGCTACCCAAATCCTGCCAGTGATGCCCAGGACAAGTATTCCCAGTGGGGTGTGAACAATGTCCTCACTTGCTCTCCAGGTCCCTATAAAGCACTGAAACAGAGCTCTGTTATCCAGAAAGAAATAGCGAATGCAGCAGTTAAAACATAAAATAAAATAAAATAAGTTATAAAATGAGAAAGAAAAAGTGTGGTGGTTTTCTTTTTTTTTTTTTTTCGTTTTTTTGTCTAGAAGATTTCTCCAGCTTGTTTATTTTCTTTCAGATTACTTATTTATTTTAAGGAATAAAGTGTTTGCTGACAGAGGCATAAGACCTTTTATAGGCTAAAATAACAGCAATCTGTCTCCTCCTGTAACTCTGTGACAGCCACTAAATCAATGACAATAAAGCATCAATGGTTAACACTGTACATTATATTCTGGAGAAAAAAAAACAGCTGTGAGGGTGGTTATTGTGATCCCACAGTTATGGACAAAAGGGAACTTGGTCTAAAACTGGGCACTAGGCATCTCTTTATGCAGATAAATGTGACAAATCAACAGGATTAGAACCAGACCCAGACAAAATGTTGGGACTCAAGGGCAAAATTCCTGACCTGGGCACTGCTTTCCTGTTTGACCTTGAGAAATGGCTTCAGTTTTTGATGAAGGCAGGGCTGCTGATATTTTCCCATTGGTAAAGTGAGAATGGCATCAGTTTTTGATGAGTTCTTTGAGGGTGCCTGATGGAAGGCTCTGAGCAGGTATTGATTATAGGAATTCATGCTTTTCCCACAGGAATGGGAGGGTCAGCATTGTGAGAAAACTAGCACGTAAAGTAACTTGGTTTTCTGGTTTAATTGGTATGTGTTGCTTACAGATAAATCCTAGTTTGGAATGATGTGAAACAGCATTTATTTTTTTGCTAATCATGTTATTTAGTAGTAAATTTTAAACTTTGTTGTGTCTCTGAAAATAACAGAAAATATTAGTTCTGAAAAGAGCTAGAAAGTGCTAGTAAAATATTGCATCTTTTTAGATTGCCTTTTTAACAATATTATTTGTTAAGAGAGAAACGTGTACATTTCCTGAAACAAGACTGGTTTAAACACAAGATAGAATTTTGCCAGCAATGAAAGGAGAAGTCATTTAAAAAACTGCCTGAATTAAAAATCAACAGTGTTGCTTATTCATAGGAAGGAGCTGGATTGCAGAATTTGTTTGTATTCAGAAAAACACTGATGGTGAAGTGTGGAGTGATGGGCAATGGGCAGCATGTCTGGAGCAAGGTCACTCATTAAGATTAGGGTTCATTTGCTGTGGGCACCTTGTAAATAACATAAATATTAAGTGTGGGACACAGGTGGAGCTCCAGAGCTCAGCTAGTCCACTCCCCCGAAGAGGATCAAACAGACCTTGATGATTTCTGACACATTTCTCTAACATCCTCTTAGACCTCCAGTGGTGGAGAGGTGGCTGCAGCAGGAATTTTACTGCCCTCCTTCACCAGGCTTTCCAGTAAAATGTTTTTCCTAACGTTTTAATCTCTCTTGCTGTGAATTAAACTTTCTCTCCTAGCTACTATTTCCACAAATATTATTTACTATGTTATTCCCTTCCCCTGTATGACAGCTTGCTATCTGAAGATGGCTACCTGGTACATTTCCCTCTGCTTTCAGCTGCATATCCCATTCTTTCAATGTTTCCTCTCTTTTGGACTGTCTTCTTTCACTCCACACTTTCCTGGAGTGCAGTGCCCAGCCCAGCTAGAACAGGATTGATTCATGTCTCATAAACCTTATTTTTGTTTCTGTATCTCAGTGTGACACTTGCCATTTTCACAACAGTGTGACACTGCTGACTCACGCTCGGTTTGTCGTTGACTGTAACACCTACCCCCATCTCTGCAGAGCTGTTACCTAACCTGCTTCTCCACATCCACTATTTGCACTGTCTGCTGAGTGCAGGATATTGCAGTTGCATTTATTGAACTTCATTTCCTCCCCTCTCCTATTTTGCTAGTTTGCAAACATAATTTTATGTTCTATTCCCATGTGCTTCTAGTTCCTTCCAGCTTTATTCCATGGTCGTAGCTATGAATGAAAACACAGAACTGGACTGAATCTAGGTTATGTCTACGTAGACAGTTCCTCCTGGACTGGGTTTTGCAACTTGCTTGTGTAGGTGTTATATCAGATCAAATAAAATTTCTTATTAAAGTCAAAAGAGAGGACATAGCATCACAGAATCACAGAATGGTTTGGAAGTGACCTCAAAGCTCATCGAGTTCCACCCCCCTGCCACGGGCAGGGACACCTTCCACTGTCCCAGGCTGCTCCAAGCCCCACTGTCCAACCTGACCTTGGACACTGCCAGGGATCCAGGGGCAGCCACAGCTTCTCTGGGCACCCTGTGCCAGGGCCTGCCCACCCTCACATATAGAATTTTTTCCTAATATCCAATCTAACCCTACTTCCTTTCTGCTTGAAGCTGTTCCCCCTCGTCCTGTCACTACAGGCTCTAATAAATAGTCTCTCTCCATATTTCTTCTCTGCCTCTCCTAAATTCAAAAGACCCTTATCCTTTCATAGTCATAAATGAAACTGACTTGAAGTAAAAACGTTTGTTCCCATTTTTCTAGGCAAGATTTGATGCAAAAGGGGAGTTTACCATGGTGGTCTTGACTGTCTCCTGACAGTTCCTTTCCCTTCCTGTTAAATAGCATTCTTCTTGTTCATAGTGAACAAAGCTTTTCTCACTCTCTATTAGTGTATTTATGGAATGTTTCTTGTTACCTTCTACATCTCCTAATTATGGCTTTTCCCTTTATCCTTATGTGCTTATGTTTTCCTTTCATACTTGTCCTTGGCAATCTGATTTAGTTCCCATCTATTGGGTTCCTCTGACTTCTGTCTGACATCAACGAGCAACTCATGATATATCTTAATTGGTCCATTATATATGGGAGCAGAATGAAGGATAAACAGTTTCAGCTCCTGATAATTTTACCTAAATTGCTGCTGTGCAATGAGGGTCACTCACTCTGAACCTTTGTCATTCATCATTTTGGGAGCTTTGACAAGTGAATGTCCAGGACTTGCTTTTCTCCCCTCACATTCCCTCTCACTCCAAAATCATAACAAATATCTATCCAAAAGTTCCTGGGTGTGATTAGAAGTAGGGTGACCTGTGGTTTGTTCTGCTGTTCTGCAGAGATTGGCCTCTGCTAGTGCTCTGTGTCCAAAAAGAAATGCCAAATGTTCTCTTTGTTCCATATATCTCAGTGGCTCACAATTAACAGGCTCTGATCCTCTGTCACCAGGGACAGGACCCAAGGAATGGCTGGAGCTGTGTCAGGGGAGGTTTAGGTTGGATATCAGGAAAATATTCTTCCCCCAGAGGGTGTTTGGACACTGGAACAGCTCCCCAGGGAATGGTGACAGCACCAAGGCTGGCAGAGCTCAGGAAGGGTTTGGCCAAGGCTCTCAGGTACAGGGTGGGATTGTTGGGGATGATGCTGTGCAGGGCCAGAATGATGATCCTTGTGGGTCCCCTCCAACTCAGCACATTCTATGTTTCTATGATTAATAACAACACTGAATCGACCCAAGAGCTGCCTCCAGTCTGTGTTTTGGTTTTAGAGCCATGTTTGAACTTCCAGGGCTCAGTGTGGTGAGATGATCTCTGTGGTTTTACACTAATGATGATCGTCTGCAACTCCCATGGGGGGTGAGCAGAGTGGTTTTTATTAAGTGCTGTAATTCAGCATCTCATTGTCTATGAAAATGAAAAAGATTAGTGCATTTGTGCTGAAGGTATTTCCACATCAGTAAAGTGAGGGTGTGGTGACAAGACAGCTCTCAGAAGCCAATTAGCTGCAGTGAGTCCCAGAGATCTGGTGCTGTCTCATCTGAGGAATGTCACCTAACACTGGAACATGTGTTACCAGGAAACACAGAGCCTGATCACATCAGGAGCCTTCAAGGAACCAGCCTTCAGACAACCTGCAGATCCTCTGCCAGCAGGTATCTGAAGGGAAACACAAGGCAACTTAAGAGAACTCACTTGTAGGGGTTTAAATCAATGCAACCCATCAAAATCCTCCAGCAAAACCCCTTTTAAAATGAAAATAAAAAGAATACGACCTTAGATGACTAATTTCATTAGTTTGACTAATGCTCGTCGGGGATTCTGAAGATTTAAAGCACCATATGAAGCTGAGTATTCTTTTAGCCTGCTGCAGGGTTGGATAAATGATCTCACATTTCTCACCTGCCCACACTCTGTGTTTCCACCCCCTCTGCTCACAATCTGGGTTTTGCTCCTCTCTCTGGCCTAATGTCTCAGCATGTTCTGACTCCTCCTGGGTGCCAAGACGTTCCGAGGAACGGGCTAGAAATAAAGGCAGAGGCAGATTCCTGTTTACTTTGTGCCCATACTCAGACATTATGCAATTTCTATGGATCCTAACAGGTGCAGGAACAGACACGTTTGTAGGGCACTGAGAATATATATTAATTTTTATATTATTTATATTCATTATATCAATATCAGCGTACTTGATATTGAGCTGGAACTTGGATATTTCCTTGGAAGACAGCACCCAAAGCAAGGACCTGAAGAGTCCTTTGTGCAGAAGGTTTGTAGCAGAGGTTTCTTGAACATTGTTGTTAAACAAGCAGGAGAGTGCTTGATACCTCTTAAAGCCCTCGTTTTGCAGAAAAAAAATAATCCTGCAAGGCCCCATAATTTGGTTAGCTACTCAGGGCTGACACTGAATCCTTGGAGACATCATGAAGAGGCCTTCATCCTGCAGCAAACAGATTGGCACTGCAGTGATGATAATTGTAATTATCACGAGCATAATAAATAAATGGCAATGCATTTTGCTAGCTTTAGGTGACTGAGTAATCTGGCGAGCAGCTTGCTGCACTCTATCACACAATAATGATATTCACTGCCAGCCCAGGAAGTTTACCTAGGGGCTGTGACTCATGTTTGTTTTGAAGGGCACAGCATTAAAGGCCTGTGAATTATGTCTGTTGTGAAGAACACTGCATTTAAGTAATTACAAATGCAAAACTAAAGCAAATCCACCAGGCAGGGAAAAAACAAAACAAAAAAAGAGGCAAGCTAATTGATCTCCCCGTTCCACACACTTTCAGTCCTTGTTTTTCTTCATAAAATTGTTGCCACTGGGGTGGCTTCCTTGGGATGGTTTGATTTCTGGTGCATCTTCTGGGGTCACTCTCTGGTCACTGGCTGCTTTGCACTGTGGCATCAGGGTTGCTCTGACTCTGGGAGCCAGCCCTGGATGAACCTGAATTTAGGGAATGCCAAGGCTTTTTTGTGGCCTGCTACTTGGGCAGATAAACTGCAACAGAAAAGGGAAGTGAATTCCTGGAGATGTAGCAGGGAGATGTCAGGGACACATTGAACATGCATTTGTCTGAGAAATTACAGATGTTTATGTTTTTCTTGAAAGGGACAGGTTATTATAGGAATGGGTTCTCCTATTGTTTCTCTCACCTGGAGGTTACTTCATGAGCAAACAAAAGGTCACCTTGGAGCTCAGGACTTCCAGTGCCAGTCCTGCAGTTTTCCCTGCTGTAACAAGCACATGAAGAGTCCTTAAAAAAAGGTGCAAAACCTGAAAAGACATTAAAATCCCAGATAAATAGTTAGTCAAGTATGAATGGTAGAAAAGAAAAGCTTTAGTACAGACTCTAATAACCAAGAGGAAAATAAAATTCTAAATATTTTTATTTTTTTCTTTAGAAGTTGTTCCTTGGACATGTATACAGACCACTGAAAAATTCACTTTTGCTTCTGATCCTGCAAACAATCAGGCAGGCACTTAGCAGCTTTCCTGAACTGAGACCAGAGCAAGGAATAAATGAGAACTCCAGTCATTCCTTGTGTGCTGAACTGTAGGTTCTCCTGCTGTGGCAAGTGAGCTGCCATAGCAGAGGAATGCCTGACCCATGGATTTGTTCCAGCAGCTTCTCCTCCCTGCTCTGTGCTCCTCCAGTTCATGCCAAGCCATCCAGCATTCCTGGGATTTCACCAGGTGCATGACTCTGCAGATAAACTGGGAGATTTTTTTTTTTTTTTTTTTTTAATCAGCAAACCCTGTTACCTCTGACAGCCTTCTAATTTCTCACCCAAATGTTGTTTAGAGTTACTGTCAACCTTTGATATTGCCAAGCTTTTAGTCAAGATGAGTCAGGCTAAAATAGGCATCGAAGAGTAATGCGTAAAGCTTTGGAAAACAAGTTAGAAATCTTTCACATTTGCCTTCTAGCTTCTGAGTTATTCACAGCACATTTGTTTGGCTCTTCCCTGCAGACTTTGATGCTGGAAATCATTTTGGAAAAACAAGTGGGTTAAGGTAGTGCTATGGAACCATAGAATCCTAGAATGATTTGGGTTGGAATGGACACAGAAGGTCATCCAGTCATGCCATGGGCAGGGACAGCTTCCACCAGATTAGATTAAATAGATCTCCATCCAACCTGGCCTTGGACACTTCCAGGGATCCAGGGGCAGCCACAGCTGCTCCGGGTAACCCTCACAGCCAAAATATCCCATCTAACCCCACTGTCTCTCAGTTTGGAGCCATTCCCCCTTGTCCTGTCACTCCAGGCCCCTGTAAATATTCCCTCTCCATCTTTCTTGCAGGCTTTCTTCAGGAACTAAAAGGCCACAATCAGGCCACACCAAAGCTGCTTTTTTGCAGGCTGAACAATACCAATGCTTTCAGCCTTGCCTCCTGGACTTGAGGCATGATGGAAAACCCCCAGGCTGACCAGGGCAAGCTGGAAACTGCTCTTCATGCTGGGTCCCCCAGTAGCCCTGACATTGACCACAAACCCTTATCAAAGTGGGAGCAATTTCAGCTCTGTGACCTGTTCTTCTCCCAGGTCTTTGTGATTTCTCCAGGTCTGAGGTGGTGTGTTCCCTTCCTGCACGAAGCAAGACACTCAGAAATTCCCTTGAATTTTTTGTGCATTCTCACAATATGCTATTGGGTTTTTTTTTTTCCCCCTAGTGCATTTAGAACAATTAATTAGGTGTCACATCTTATGTCAGGATTAATTAGAGATGTCCAGTGCTTGGTATGTGCAGCCTTCCTTCTCTCAGAGAGGCTGACACAAATATATAGGAATGCTTTCAGGAGCATGACCCGTCATTGCTGTGTATCATTAATGTGTGATATCCATTCTGCCTGTTGCATTATCTGTGTAAGACACCTTATTCATTTTGATTGTATTCATTTAATATAAAACACTGAGAAAGTTTAAGAGTTGCACAGCTGAGGGCTGCAGTAACCACTGGAAGTTCACACAGCAGTAAGGAATTGTCTCCTGTAACCAAGGAGTGCTGTCTGCTTAACTGTACTGAATGTGGAGTAATATGTACTAAAAGCAATAGTTCAAAAATACATTTCCAGTTTATTGGATGGGAGCTCAATAATAATCCCTCGCTGTGTGTTTTGATTCACAGTTCCATTATGGAAACTGCCAATTTCTCTGCCAAAGTCTTGGCTCAGAAGATTCACAGTTGATCCCTGTGAAAAACAGGTGATTGGATTTTACTCTCATTATCTTGCCTCTGGTTGTGTTGCTTTAAAAATATGATTCTGGCAAAGAAGAAAGGAGAAAGGATGGAGTTTAAAGCTACCCTGAAGCATCAGAAATCAGAAAGAGACTACTTGGGCAGGAAAATGGCCAATATCTGCCTCTGGAGCAGTTGTTGCTGGCCAGTGTCAGAACCCAGAGGCTGAAGCAGGAGGGTTTGGATCTCGTCAGGTTCTTTCTGGTAAAAGAATTATCAGAGGGATAAAGACCTAAACCCAACCCTAAGACATCTGGGTAAATAAAACTCAGAGTGGAAAGAGTACAGACTGAAGGAGAAGCCGGAGAAGGAAAAATAGATTGGCGTGGAGAAGGGGTTTAGGGAGGACAGATTTTCATTACCTGTTCATGTGGAAAAAAAGCCAAAATGGACAAATTAATGGCAAGAGAAGGAAACAGCTGAAAATGCATGTGAATATTTTTTAGTTTGTTGGCAAAACAAGAACTGCCTGAGACTTTTGATAACATTCACTGCAGACAAGAAAGTTGGAAAGTACTGGAAGAAGCTAATGATATGCTAATTTTTAGAAACTTTAATAGGTTTAACACAAGGAACTTTAAACTGGCTCATTTGATATGAATTCCTGGAAGATTCCCAGAAAACCTTTTGCCTCACCTTGAGTAAGGCAAAAATTAAAATGTGGTTGTGTAGTGCTGTCTCATCCAACCTTCCCTCCAGGCAAAATAAGTATTCTCCAACTTCATGGTTCTTAATAAAGCAAGAAGTCACTGTTGATGTGATTTACTCTGATTTCTGAGAGGCATTTGAAAGGTCCTCTGGGCCCCTTTGATATAAGAAAAACAAGTATAAAGGCAGCAAACCTACAAAGGTGGGTTAAAATTGTTCTTGGAATATGGGAATGAATGCAGGTAGCAAGGCTGTTACCATCAGGTTTCTCCAGGAATCTCCTCTTGGATCAGTCTGTTAAACATCTTCAGAACTAATAACAATAAATCCCAGGTGAGGACACAGCCATGAATAAACAGAAAGAAGAACTGGTTGTGATACAGCCTGGCCTCGATGTCTTGAGGAGCAGCACTCATCTGAACAACACGGATTTTCCAGAAGTGACATGCCAGGGCACACATCCAGGGACAAAGGCAGGAGTTCTCTCACTCCTGGGATGGGGCAGCACATTCCCAAGGCAGCTGCTCTGGGAAGAAGGCAGAGGCAGGAGCAGGTAATCAATCAACCATGAGCTGTGGTGCAGAGGCATTGCTAAACAGCAATGAAAGAGGAAGGCAGGGGGCAGGAATTCTGATTATCAGTGAGATCACCCCGGGAATGCCATCTGCTCCAACTTCAGCACCTGGACAAAGGGATGTTGACAACTTGGAGGTGATGAGCCGTGTGAGCTCTGTGCTGTTCACCTCAGCAGAGGAGAAGGTCTCAAATATTAGTCAAGATAATAAAAAATACAGCATTTTGAGGTATTAAATGCTTCAGTCTCTCAGAAACTGGTGATGTCAAATGATTTGAGGTTTCAAAGGTGCAGAATTCCTGCGGCTGCTGTGGGCACAAACCAGATTTGCAGGTGCTCCATGCCTCTTGGAGAGTTTCTGCTTAGGAGCTTAGACATGAAGCCAGGAACATGAATTTTATTGACTGGCTCTGAAATTCTTGTTTGGAATCAGGCAATACTGACAGCAAGCTGGTTTTGTCACACACTTTGGAGCCATCTCAGAAGAATCTCCCTGTTTTTCAGCTGAAGGCACGTGGGATCCTGCGAGTCATCCTTGCCTTACCTGTGTGCACCTTTACACAGAGGGACTGATCTGTGTGCTCAAAAAGCCATGCATCAGCTCCAGCAGAGCAATCTGCTTCCTATGCCAGGCTTCCAAGCTCATCTGAATCCTGGTATTGCAGCCTTTCCTCTCTGCTCTGCCCAAGTCTGGAGCTTTCATCTGAATATTCCTAATTTTGGGGTAATGCTTATTTGGCTGGGGGTCTCAAGTTAAGATATTTGAGATATACTTTGTCAGGATATTAGCTTATTTATATGGCAGAATAACTGACTATGTTTTCTCCCCTCCTAGCACTAAAGCAACCAGACAAGGGAAAATGTCAAGTTTTTGGCCATATTTGACACAGGAGTTCAGCACAGCTTTCTGATTTTTTTCCTTCAGATACATTTAGCAGCATCTATTCAAGGAGCTGTGCAGAAATCCTGTGAGTACTTTGGCATGTTCTCTTGCAATCCCAAACACTGCTTTTTGAGGGAAAGGCACCACAGAAATATTGCAGGTACTGTGCTGCCCATGAATCATGCAAAATGCTCTTGCTCCAGGGAGGGTTTATTTTGAACAGTGGGTTTTTTTTTTTTCCCTGCAATCTTGGACTTTTAAGTGTTTTTCAGAGTTCCTGGTCATGGAGGGTCTGTTCTTAAAATAATATCTGGCAGCAGGAGCTCTCCCTGCAGCTGGTGCACAGGTGAGCAGTGACACAGCTGTGCTGAAGCCATCTGGGCTCAGTGGCAGGACAGAGAAATGAGGACTATGGCAGGGCTGGCACCACGCCTTGGGGTGAACTGAATTTCCCCATTTCACAGAGCAGGGATTGTAAGAATGGCAAGCACCAAAGAAAGCAGAGAAGTCTTGTACTCAGCTGCTTTTTCACTCGTGTCAGGGGTTGTGCACGAGGGAATGAAGCCACATGAAGCAGAAGAGGACATGTCACCCACTGGGGCCACTGCAGTGTCACATCTGATGCCTGAATGTCCCCCCCGTTGGGACACACTGAGGAAAACCAGCAAAAATGCAGGGAGATTGCTAATCAACAACTTGAAGAGAATTGCTAATGAAAGAATGAAGCTTTGGTGGCAGATCTGTAAAAGGAGAAATAGAAGTCTTAGCAGATCAAAAACAAGAAGTGATCCCAGCTTAGACAGTATTTATTTTTTTCTTCATAAAATGATTTTTATGAGAAAACAACTTGTTTTCCTGCTGTTTTTAATTTCATCAAGGAGCTGTAAGTTTTTTTCTAGGACTCAAATTATGGGCAAGTCTTTTCTGCAAATCTTTCCATTTTCATCACCTAAACCTTTCCTTGCTGAGCCAGGAGAGAGAACATGGGATGAAAAGAAACCCAACTTGCCCAGAAGTTCCTGGGTGTCAAATTGCATCCAGAAAACCCACAAAACAACCATATTTGTCTTGGCCAATTTAAAAAAGAAAATCCTTTTCTCCTTCCTTGAACCCTCCCAGTTTCGAAGAGCAAGGCACCACCACGATGGGGTGAATCATTTGGGTGCCATGAATGTGACAAAGCTGCAAAGGGAGTGACACTGTGGGGACACTGTCCAGGAAAAGGGGCAGGGAGAGCAGTGAGGGTGGAGGAAGGATCATCATCATCATCATCATTATCATCATCTGCAATTATTGAGGAGAAGGAAACAGCATTTTTTAGGAAGGAGGACAACAAGATGGGAGCTGTACTCTGGAAGGAGAGAGAAGTAGGGCTTAAACAGGAAAACCTCAGGAGAAGGATGGGGGGTGTATCATCATAATGAGAGTGGGTGTTTTAGATCTGGGTAGTTATTAATATATATTTTTAAAAGATTAAGTAATAGAATTAAAATGTTTCTTTGGGTTAGTTGAGCTCCATTATGAGACACTTTCTAATTATATATGTATATATATATATATATGTATATATGGTTTGTTTGGGTTTTTTTCCAAATCAAAATACGTTCAGAACTAATATTTTAAAATCTCCTTCAGATGCAGTGGTTGCTTTCCAAGCAATCCCAGGAAATCCTGGATTCATCTTTAATGTCTGCTAACAGCCAAATAAGGGAGCTGAACCCATATTTCAGTCGAGGAACCATCACCAGGATATTACCAGGTAAAGGTGAGAGGTTGAGGCAGACTTGTGAAAGTACTGATTCAGCACCGTAATCTTTAGGTGAATGCTACAACAGCTCTTTAAAAGAGAAAAGCGAGACACTTCAACACGTATGACTCACTAATCACTGTCTGTGCTGTGGAGCCTGGAGTACAAATTCCTTTTGTCATGAAAATGCTTGCTCCTTTGATCCCCACAACATCATTAAACAGCTCTAAAGAGTAAGTAAATCTTTTGGCACATTTCTTTGCGAAATAAGCGTTTCAGGACTCAGACGCGTGTGGGTGTGTTTGTGATGCTGAGGAGATTGATACCGACACAATTTTTAGCAGCGGGTGCAGACTGCGCGCGTTGCTTTGCCGAGGGAAAAGAGGGAGAGAGGTTTTCCCAGCTCCTTTCCCAAAGCAACTGTGTCAGAAAATTGAAATGTGCAGGGCAGCCATGCAGGATTGCTGCACAGGATTTGCTGGTGCAAATTAAACCTGTTTACCCCGGCTGTGGGACGGCTGTGGATGTAGACTTTTCCCTGTTGACACATGGAATGTTCTTCCCAAAGGGTTTTGAAGGCTTTTGTCTTCATTCTGATAGTTCAGGTAAAATGCATAGATGGTTTTTCTGGAGACCCTGATGGTGTTAAGGATATAACCATCATTTTCCCAGGATAAATCAGGGTTACAGACTGGTGGAACACACACTCTGGGTTGTCCCCTGTCTCTGAGGAGGACTCAGTGCAGGCTGAAGGCACATGGAGGTTATTTCCTTTATCAGAATTATGCATTATTGTCAATTTATCACTCTCTCAGCTACCTGGCAATGGTGTTTTTTTTCTGGGCCTGTGCACATCAGCCCAGTGCCTGGATCAGCTGCCCTGCTGACTCTGGAGCTCTGCATCTAAAAAATTTGAGGGACGGGGGGCAGATTAGTTATCCATGAAAATTTCACCAATGGATCTCTGGTATTTATCTAGTAAATTCACAAGGCTTTAGCTAAAATGGGAAGAGCTTATGAGCTTACTGAAAGAATACTGGGGCTCTAAACCATTCAAAGAGGCATGACTATTTAGAAGTGTAAGAACAGCATTCTCATGCCACATAGCACTCTGTGTGAAATGAGTTTGTACCCTTCCAACACGCCATCTGGCAGCAAACAGCACATTGGTTTGCATCCCAGCCTGTGATCTTGCAAGAAAAAATGAAATCATATGTAATAAAACACCCTTTTAAAAGTCAACATTTTCATAATGGTCAGTGAAACTAATGGACTTAAGAGTGCTTTCAGTTTTCTGTCAGAAAATGTTTTGGTAAACAAGTGTCTGCCCTCAGCTGTGATGTGAACATGAGTAGAGGGATTTATGTCATGCTCAGACACGTGTTCCTGGTGTGCATCTGCACCTTGGAGTGCTCAGAACATTCAAATCTGCACTCCTGCCTGAGCCATTGCAGTGGGAGGAATTAAATTATGGGCTTTCAACTGGTACCCAAATATGGGTGGAAGGAGTTGGATATTTGAGAGAAAATGGAGCGAGTCTGTTGATTCAGGAAATGAGGAACTGGTTGGAGTGAGATGCAATCTGTGGAAGTTCCCATGCCTGAGTCCCCCTAGAGCTGCATCCTCTCTCTTATTTTGATACCTTTAAATTTTAGGGAAGATGATTCATGTCTGTGTTGGGTCAGGCATCTCTCCAGTTTAAAGCATCTTCTTTCCTAGCACTGTGATATTTTGAGGGAAGGCAAGTCTGGTGAAATGAAGCAATAGCCACTTGTTTAAAATTCTCAGCAAATCAGGCAAAAAGCTTTCATGTAGTTGGATAATGGACAAGTATGTATCTTGGAAAATAAACAAGCTAAAATACAGGCTGATAGATCTGTTCTTATTAGGTTTTATATGGAGAAATTAGTCTGGCCACTTGATAGATGATGAAATGATTGGGAAGAACCTTCTATCTAGCTGCACACATAGGGCTGCAGATATTTGATTATGTGAAAAATAACAATGGAGGCTCAGCTTTTCAGGGATGAGGATGGGTTAAAGTAATTTTTGGAGAAATTGCTGTAATTAAAACCACTCTAGCTGGAATTCAGTCAGTTTTACTTCCTTCCATTGAGGGTGCATCCTCAAGTTTGCATTAATATTCTCTGCGCCTCATGGTGCTCTAGGAACTCTCTTTCATTTGCCACTCCATGTAAATTTAAATTCCAGCCTCCCAGTCAGTGTTTTGAATCACTGGGATATTGAGTAAGTATATAATTCTTAGCTTAGACGCTGAACATCTGTTGCCATTTGTGTCCAATATGTAATTACAGCAGGGGGAGCTGGACAATCGGAGATTAAAAAGATGCTGCTTAATCTTCCACCACATGTTTCTACTTAAAAAGAATAACACACTGGAGGAATCTCATGGCAGCTCGTGGTGTATCTTCTTCTTCTCTCCCTATCCTTGCTCAACAGATCAGCCTTCATTTGATCTCTGTCTGAGACTTCCACAGTCCTTCTGTTTGGGGCTGGGAGCGTGTTCACTCAGACATGGTTCTAGGGCATGGAGTTCTGAAGGACTCCATTCCTTGTTTTCCACAATTAAAATAAATAAATAAATACTAAAATACTAAAATATTAAAAGAATAAAAGAATAAAAAAATTGGCCTCTAATAATATTTTTATAGAGAGTGATTTTTTGCCAGCCATTCAGAAAGAACGGGCACTTCTGTTGAGATGGGTAACAGAATCCTCCCTCAAGATTTCTGCCTGTGCCATGGAGTGTGCTGGACATGACACCAGGAGGAGAGTGTGATGTGTTTTCCTCCTTTCCCACAATCAAGCTGTAGATTTTCCAGTGGGACTTGCTTTTACAGAAGATCTAAAAGCAGCAGCTGTGGTGCAGTGAAGGCAAAGTATCAGGAGAAGGGCAGTAACCAGAGGTTGCAGGGTCATAAACATGGCACAGTGTGCTTTGTCTTACTGCAAAGCAATGTCACCATCATCCTTTGCAAAAGTTATTTACACAAATGGTTTACCTAAGAGCTGATTCCAGGCAGTGACCTTTTAGAAGGGGCAGGAAGGAAAAATTGGTTGCTCAAGAGCAGGCTGGATGGGGCTCTAAGCAAACTGGTCTAGTGGAAGGTTCCCTGGTCGCTTCAGGGGTTTGAACCAGATGATCTTTAGAGTTCCTTCCAAACCACTCCTTGATTTCATCTGGAGCAAGAGATGATGTTGCAGAAACAGTGGGAGAGGGAAGGGTCACAGCAGTGATGTCCTGCTGATGCCTTAGGAAGGCTGACCTGAAAAAGAGACTGGACAGAGCTGGAGAATAAAATAGGTATTTATAGAAAGGCCTTTAGGGTACACCTTGGGCAGGACAGAGCCTGACCAGGGCTGCACCCAAGATGGACCCAAAATGGTCACAAAAATGCTGATGGGTGACGAGGTCTTACACTTTTATAAGTTTTGGTTCATTTGCATATTGGGGTCCAATTACAGCTTCAGGTTTTGAGGTCCCATCCTTATTGTTCCTCCCTTCAGTGCACTGTTGTTGTGCTTTTGGGCCTGAAAGTTGTCCTTGGTGTTCAGCAGGGAAAGGATTTGTTTTGTCTCCCTACTCTGTGAAGAGACCTGACTGACACTTAATGTGAGGCTCAGAGCTACACCCCTAGGCAGCACAGAATCTGAAAAACATAAAAGCTAAAACTTAAGGCATCACTGCAGAGGAAGGAAGGAGGGAGGCTGTGGGTTTACATCACTTCAGGAGATGTGCAGACACATTAAAGGAGCCCCTCTCCGGGTGCTGCCCACGGCTGCCAGGGTGTGTCCCTCCCACGGGAGCCTCGTGAGATGCCCTGGGGGTGTGAGTGATGCTGAGTAAGGAAGCTGTGCCTCTTCATTGACTGGAAAAACTTTCTGTCCTCTGCAAGTCTTTGAAAAATGCAAAGTTGTAAGAGGCTGACAAAACAGTTGCTGCATTTCAGTGAAAAGCGTTTTACTCATTTTGTACTTGGGAGGGGAGAACGATTTTACTGCTGGTTGGAATAGCAATATCCAGTGAGATGTGCCCAGTATAGAGAGATACCCACTCTAAACTAATACACTTTTCATATTTGTGCTGTTGGTTTATGTGCTTTTCCAATACATCTTTCTAGTCTTTATTAAAACTCCAGAAAGCTGGGGGTTTTAGGTTTTTTTGCTTGTTTGTTGTTTTTATTTTGTTTAG
This sequence comes from Argya squamiceps, assembly GCA_037834095.1. Classification (NCBI taxonomy): domain Eukaryota; kingdom Metazoa; phylum Chordata; class Aves; order Passeriformes; family Leiothrichidae; genus Argya; species Argya squamiceps. The sequence continues at coordinate 111,620,947 of JBBMKD010000001.1, forward strand.
TTGAGGTTTTTGTTTGTTTGGTGGGTTGTTTTTTTTTTAACAGCTAATCTAGTGAAAAATTCATTTTCTCTGATTTTCTTTAGGACAAGACTGATTTTTTTTTCAAAAAAAAAATTAACTTGCCTGATACCTCAAGAGAATTGTGGTTCTGTTAGGAATGGGCTTTGGCACTTGAAAGGGTTTATTGAGAGATATTGATGAGACACGGAATTTCAAAAGGTCAGATGTATTAGGTTCAGCCCTTATTATAATGACATGGTAAGGTGGTCTGCCAGGCTTATGCCTTTAGAGGGGGTTTTGCTCAAACACCATGTTCTTTTAGCTGCATAGAGACAAGTAAAGAAGCACTATTTACTTGTTCACTTTGAAATATAAACATAGATATACCATAAACATCCTCAGAATTTCTTTAGATGCGTAATTAATAACAGTGACATGGATGAGGGAGTACAAAGTGTTGAGTGTTGGAAGACAGTCACAAGTAATGCTTTCCCTTTCCAGTTTAACCCATTTTGCCCCCTCTCCTAGTGCATCTTTCATTCTGGAAAAAGCAAATTAAGATAGGAGAGACCTGAGCATTCACTCAAGGTTTGTTGGAAGCAATTAGAAAGAGTCCCTTTGGCTTTGGTGTCACCTGCAGCTGTCCCTGCCCATCCATGTGAGCAGCACCCTCTCTGTGCCTGAGGTTTCTGTCCCATCCCTCCTTCTCCAGGCATTGACATCATGTTTGCCTCAGCACTGAGGGCCTTCACAAACACCTCCTGAAGCTGCTGGCCCTGGAACAATCCACTTAGAGAATCTAGGAATCACAGAATCCCCTGGGGTTGGAAAAGGCCTCTGAGATCATCAAGGCCATCCCCACCTTGTCCCCAGCCCAGAGCTCTCAGTGCCACCCCCAGCCCTTCCTGGAACACCTCCAGGGATGGGCACTCCAAATCTCCCTGGGCAGGCCCTGCCAAGGCCTAAGCACCCTTTCCATGGGGAAATTCCTGCTGCTGTCCAAGCTGAGCCTCCCCTGGCCCAGCCTGAGGCTCTTCCCTCTCCTCCTGTCCCTGTTCCCTGGGAGCACAGCCCGACCCCCCCCGGCTGTCCCCTCCTGTCAGGGACTTGTGCAGAGCCACCAGGTCCCCCCTGAGCCTCCTTTTCTCCAGGCTCAGCCCC
>JBBMKD010000001.1:111622212-111632244 GCA_037834095.1 Argya squamiceps
AGCCACAAGTGGACACAGCCCTGGAGCCCAGAGGGACAATCCCTGCCCTGCTCCTGCTGGACACACAATTCCTCATCTAGCCCAGGGGCCTCTTGCCCACCTGGGCATCCCTGGGCTCGTGTCCAGCCCTTGTCACCAGCACCCCCAGGGCCTTTCCCACTAAACTACTTTCCAGCCATTCTGCCCCCAGCCTTTATCATGAAATTAGAGCAATTTCAGGGGGCTGAAATGAAAAAATAACAGCATACAGGTAGTTCAGGTATGTGTCAGACCACTTTAGTGAGGGACACATCAGGGAAGCTGCTCCTCATAAGATAAATTCTCTGTTTTCTCCATCCAAGATAAACACCAGACCCTTTGACATCACAAACTCGAGGCACTGGCCCTGGCCAGAGTGTAAGCCTGTGGAGCATTTCTTGCCTGAATCAGCTCTCTGGTTCCAGCAACACAGTGTGTGGAGCAGCAAAATGCAGACATTGAACTTGAAGATGACAGATTATTTACAGAAAATGTGTGGGTGTGTGGCTGTGTGGGATTGTCTGCAGTTTTTTGTGCTGCTGAAATGCCAGTGGCCATTTCACTGCATTTATAAACTTTGCAGAGCATTTAAACCATCCACAGGAGAATATGGGGAGGTTTAAGAGTCAGCAAATTCATGACCTGCATGGTTCTGGATGTAGCTGGCATGGCTGATTCTCAGCCATTGTTAAATTTGCTTTCACAGTCAATACTGAAAAAATATTCATTTATTGCACCATTACTGTTTTCTTGGTTTTCTAGTTATTCACTTTTTGACTTCTTTGTTTTTTTTAGAGCCTGTTTTATCCAAGAACTTCCAACCCACTTGAATTTCACAGAACCCTGATTGCCTCAAAAATATTTCAGGAGTTTTTGCTGTAAGCTTACATTTTTTAAGGGGTTGTGTAATACATTTTCCCATCTTCTATGGCATCTTCAGAAAAACATGTCAGGAGAAACATACTTAACACAGCAGAATTTAATTATGCATTAAAGTGCATCAAAATCCATGTTAGCCTGTGGACCAGAATAATGGTACAAGCATCTTCACAAAGATTTGCTGGATTTTGCCAATATATGTTTCTTAGAGTAGCCTGGGCTACTCCTTTGTTTTGGACATGCATGAAATCTTTATTTGTATTTCTTCAGTCACATTTACTCTGCCTATATATAAACAAATGACAGCAACCCAGCAATGTGATTTCATGCATTTATCTCAAGTTTATGATGAAAATCTGGTGACTGAAATATACCTAAGCACTTCCAGAACAACAGACATTATTTGAGCTTGATTGGATTTTCTTCTTCCCCTTACTTTAAAGACCTACTTGTTTTAGTGATCTGTGATTTTTTACTTCAGTGATAATGATTTATATTACAGAATCATTTACTGCCAGTAATGGATATGTAGGTACTCACAATCCTTTTGATCATTCTAAGCTGAAGAAATCCTCCCAGTGGAATATCAGAAGGAAAAGTCAAGTTCTAATTTTCCATTGGTGCATCTGCCCTCACTAGGTGGTGGCCTGAGTTCAATTTATCAAATATTGTGCAGAAAAATTGTGTCCAAAGGTAGGCTGGGACCCAGAGTTTTGGTTTTCCGCATTGCCCACAGCAAGATTGTCCCATGGAGGGGTCCAAGGGTCCTGTAGTTGTGTTATTTCACAAAATAGCTGTTTCAACATGAAAATGTCCTTTATTTTTATGATTAATTAGGTCCAGTTTTTTAAGTGCAGAATGCCTTGTCTGCCCTTCTTTCCTCCCAAAGATGCTTTTAGGAAATGACTGCAAATTCTTGCAGTCATTTAGAGAGTGACAGCTGCAGGAAACCTTCAGCTCTGCACAAAAATGATTGATGGTCAGTGGTGGACACCTGCATATTGTGCCCCTCTCGAAATGTATTCACTCAATCTCAGGGGCATTCATTTAATCTAAACTGCATTTTGCAAGCTTGAGCACACTGCTCAAGCTGAAGGGAGGCAGGTTTGGGTTTTTTTGGCAGTATTCATTTGTGGGAATAGTGTATAACATGGAATGTGTATTACTAAACCTGTCTCAAAGCAGAAAGATCTGGACATTTGCTGAGGATGAGATGTACTTCCAAAGCCCCATTCCTTAAAATGCAGGTAAAAATAGCCAAGCTCTTCCCTCACAGACACCACTTAATCTGTTCACTCTCTGTGAAAGTCATTTAGTATTTCAGGGGCTGCAGAAGCTGCAACTTGTATCTCTTTGGAGAAGAAAATTTGATCTTCTGTCTCATTATCTTCCTTCCAAGTTCATAATTTTATTTTTTCCCTGTGCCAGGCAATGTTTGCAAAGCTTCCAATCCCAAAAATTCCTTATCACTTCCACAGAGCTGTCGTTGTTTCAGGGTGCTTTTCCATTGACTCTACCAGGCTCTGCATCAAGCCAATAATGGCTATTTGTCAGGGTATCCAGGAGTTATATTGACCTGCATCATGCCAAATTTCATCAGTGTGTTTGCAGTTCTCAAGCTTTTTTGGCACAGTAAACGCGTTACATAGTTGGCCACGCTCAGAAATTGCAGTTTTGTGGTGCTAGGAAAATAATCATAATAATACTATATTTCCTACCTGCTAATGGGAAACATGAAGTTCTTTTCACGAATCCATAGGCTGCTATTCTGATGGGGGCATTTGTCTCTCCACCCCCCCGGCCCTAACAAAATGGATTTTCTGACATTTCTGTGACCTCTTAGAGAAAGAATTAGGTGCACAGTTACCAAGCAACAGAAAGTCAGGCAACACACTTTTGAAGCCCTCTAATTGCCCATAATGGTAAGAGCAGCATCCACGTTCACAAAAGCTTCGTATTCTTGGTACTTACTCTGCTGCAGGAACTCATTTACCTTTTATTGCCAGTGTGGTGTGAAGCTGTAACCACCAAAGGAGGAGGTGGAAGTCTGAAGGCTCTGGAGCCTTGGAGCTGCTCTGCACATAGAGGGCAATAAGGATTATCATTTTTACAATTCATGCCTCACATTTCACTTATCCAGAATATTTTAAGTGCTTAACTCGCAAGAGAGAAGGCACATTCATCTCTACAATACTAAAACCAAAGTGAACGCAAAAAAAACCCCAAAAAACTTACAAAGTCTTTCAAAGATTTAAATGAGAGACCAAAGAAAGGCTTTAAAGCACAATGTATTCTGACAACTTATCCTCTGAGGATTTAAAGTGACATGTTTCATGAGCCACACAATGAAATGTCTATGAGGGGTGGGGGAGAAATACATGAATACATGCTTGAGACTTGGAAGGATTTCGGGTTTTTTTCTCCTCCAGCTTGTACCCTGCATGTGAGGAGTCAAACTGTCCCCTCCTTGCATGGCATATCTGGGACACTGAGTGCCACTCCTTCCTGAAGCTTTTCCAAGCTTTTCCATTTTATCCAACGACTGTAGCAGTCCCCATCCACTTTTCACAACCCACTTTCCCCAAGGAGGATTCAGGGAGTGTTTTTCTTCAGGCACTGAGGAAAAAGCTCCTCATGGAGGGCACAGTCCAAGCTTTTGCCACTGGACATTTTGGCTTCCCTGTCGAGGATGTTGCTGGGACAAGTGACAGTCACTGACTCCACTCTCCTGCTGCTGTTCCTTGGGGAACAATCTCATTTCAAATCCTGGGTGGGAGAGGTTTTGTGTCTGTGGTCTGGGTGTCAGTGGTCTGCTTTCTCTCTCTCCAGCAAGTTTTTGTGATCAAAAAGGGATTCTTGGTACTTCTGTATGTACTTTCATTTATTTTCAAGCATATACACATTGTTCATTAGAAACAAATATAGCTCTAAAGCTTCCTTTTCATGCCATTTGCACTGGAGTTAACTCTGGCAAAGTTAGTAGATATTATATTGGCATAAATGAAGACAGGGCCAGAAACTTAAGCTTTTTGTCCCAAGATGTAAAGAAAACTGCACTCTGAACTTGGCATTCTCAGCAAGAAAGCACCTTGCACATGAGCTGTCCCTCCAATAATTTTTTTTTTCCTTTTGCTTCTGTCCTCCAGCAGAAATGAGGTTTAATGGAGAGGTATCATGGAGTGGAGGTGAAATGGCCAAGGGCTCAGCCACACAATCTGTCACATGCTGTAGCTCCAGCCCAGCAAAGCCCCTGGGCATCCCACAGCTCTGAGAGTCTCACGAAATGACACAATTCTTCAAAATCAGCCATGGATTGCCAAGGAACACTCACAGAGGGTAGGTGGGGACTCAGAATTTTGCACTTAGAGAGCATAAAAAGAAGCTGAGGTTAAAGTATCTGCATGTACATGGAGATTTGAGTGGTGTTTTTCTATTTAGGGCCTTTTTATTTCAATGACTGTGCAATTACCACCATTTCCAGTGGAGTTACTTTGAAAATACTATGTAGCTTCTTGTATCTGTCTAATTAACTTGTCTCACGACTGTAAGTGGAACGTACCACAGTTTCCAATGTGGAAAAAACTTCTTTGGAACCATGTTCTGACAATTCAAGAATATTTCTGCTACTTCCATGTCTAAGGGTGGATATTGTTTGGAGACACACAGTCTGGAGGCATGAGAGGAAAGTGAGAGTTATTGTGCTTGCCTAGTGCCTAAAATGAAGCTATTTTTCCTGGGTTTGGCTAGCTTGTTTTTAATAGGAATTGATCATTCTGTGAATTAGAATTTTCATTGGGAACTGCATGTTAGAAAAGCAGAAGTAGTTCAGGCTGAATTTGGACTTTTGTCACTGTAGGGTCCCTTAGAACATGTTTATGCTGAGTCTTGCTGTTAACATGGAAATATAAATGGTATCTTCTTACGATTATACTAACCCCTTAAATCTTGCCCACCTTCCTATTATTATAAATATTGACAATGTAATCAGCACTACTGTTAGTAGATACATCAAGACATAAATATCAAGACTCCTCTGTATGATCCAGGTTGACAACTGGGAATAAGATTGGAAAAGCAAAGTTGTTTTGGAAGACTGCAGAAAAGTTCCCATCCCAATATATTTTTAAAAATTTTTCCTTATTATTGCAAGAGTTGTGGAAGCAAAGCTGATGTCCAGAACATCTCAGCTGAATTTTGTGTAACATCCTGCTATCAGCAATAGTTGTCTTAGCATTTTGTTAGCAGAAACCCACACAAATGTGACTCTCTAGGAATGATAAGCCTTAGCAGGAAGCTTGCTATAAAAAAAGGTTCATGTGCATGAGCATCTCTTGCAATACCCTAATGAAGGCTGAAGAAAATTCCCAATGAAAAAATTGCTATTGACTCCAGTGAAGGCAGTGAGAGAGTGAGACAAAAGTGTAATAATTAGATACCTTCAGGATAGAGACACCCTCTGGAGAAAGATGCCATGGTTATCTCTAACTGGGCATGTTTTTATTGGTATAAAGACACAGACCAGAAAAATAAGAGTTGTCTATTGGAAAGGAAGGGAAGATTAAGAAAGGGATTTTCATTGCTCATTCTTCTTCCCAGTCCAAAGGACACACACATCCATACATGTAACCATCCCTATGTGTTCTCTCCAAACTCTTTGCGAAATCTTTGGAAGCCTAAACCACTGCTTTCTCTCTTTCTTCAAACATGCTGCAAGGAATCAGTCCAATATACCTCTGATTTTTTTCCTCTTAGTGGTTAGCATTAGACTTCATAGCAGAATATAAACCATCTGCCATGAATTTTCTTTACTATTATTGCAACTTTGATAAAGTCCTCGAAAGATTGTTACTGGGACTTTAATCCCCCTCAGCTCACATCCCTGGACATTTCTGTGTAGGTTGTTTCAGAACACTGAAATTCTGTGTTGCAGCCATGTCCTAATTGCAGGGTTCCACCACAACAAATTACATGGGCACCCATCAGTGCCCTGCCTTGGGAAAATGCCCGAGGAAGGGATCTCTAGGAAGAAATTCACTTTTCTGGTGCATGTGGGGGAAACAAACAGTGCATCATTTGGAAACAATCTGCAGTGTTAAACAATTCGTTTCTGTGGGCAAGAGTGGTTCACTCTGTCCTCAGAGTGTTTTCAAAGACGAGCAGGTCAGACCCTCATCTCCTTTGCAGCACAAACCCACCTGGGAAGCTTTCTAGCTCTCTTTTTTTTCTTTTTTTCCTACATTCAGGGAGGAATCTAGAGCTGTCAGTAGAGGAAAAAAAATGAAAATATCTGTCATTCTCAAATTCCAATTCTCCTTTCTGCTGATGACACTTCTGGATTCTGGACTAGCAGCCCTCAGCATCTCACCCTCTGCAGACTTCTTCTCTAGCTCTCAAAAATAGAAAATTGCTCTGGGATTTTTTCCTGGAAGGCACCATGATTTTGCAAAAATGATTGCTGCGGAGAACCTCAACTGAATAGCAACCCTTATGAGTGTGCTCAAGAAAAACCACTCCTACCTTGCTGTGGAGTGTAACTCTAGCTGTATTTTATTTATTTCGTGAACACCATGCAATATTACAGGGACAGATTAGTCAGTCAAGTCAGATGTAGGTGGCTGGGGCTTTTGGCACTTGTTATGCAAGTAGCAAACAGCAGTAGTAACTCACTCCTAAAGGTAATGACAACATATATCTGCTGCCTTATTTTGTGTGCTCAGCCTGCTCCTGGGAGCTGTCTGCACCTTGGGGCGAGTGTCAGGGGAAGACTTACTAGCTCCAGCCATGCACATGTAATATTAAAAAGCCAGGGAGCTGTGGCTGCCATCTCCCTGCTCACTGTCAGACCCTCCTCCTGAATGCAGTGAGAGCCATTTCACAGCAAGGAATGGCCTTGTTATCCAGCTTGGAGCGTGGCAGCAGCACAGCTCTGACTGATTGCTGCCTGTCTTCATCTGCTGGGCTCCAAAACTGTCACACCCTCACCCTCTGATGTCTGGGTCCTGTGCCACAGATCATCTTGGATCCGGTCCTAATTCTTGAAGGAGCAGCTCATGGGTGATTTCTGGCTCTCACAGACCCACTCCTGGAGGTGTGAACCTGGGAAAGGGGGTCAGAGAAGCTGAGGCAGCAGGGGACTGGCTGAGGTGCTCACAGCTGCCTCAGTCACTGCAGTGAGGAGCTGTCTCTGGAGCTGCTCCCTGTGGGCTCTGCAGAGCTGGGCTGTGTGCTCAGCACAGTGCTGGGCTCTGGGTGCCTTTGTGGAGCTGTCTGGAACATCCAGCTGGAAAAAAAGGAACTTTAAAAGAGAGCACTGTGGGTTTGATCACCCCAGGTGTCCCCGTTCCTAGTGGGACACAGGGCCTGCAGTGGTGGAGGACTGGCCTTTTCAAGGGAACTGACACTATTTCCTGGAAACAGTTTTGTTTTAAAAAAATGAAAGCTGTCCCTTCAGCCAGGATGAATAGAGATGAAGGGAAAGATTTTTGTGTTGGAGAGCAACATTCTACAAAGTCTCCATTCCCAAATTATTTTCAGCTTTGGCAACCAAGAGGCTGGGTCAGCAGAGTCAGAGCAGAAATAAAATGGGAGAAAAATCTCAAACTGAGGAGCCTTTCCAAATCTCAAACTGAGGAGCCTTTCTTTTCCTTTCTGAACCTCCCCTAGTCAGGCAGATGTAGTTCTGTTTAGCTTTTTCTTTTTTTTTTTTTTTTTCTGAAAAACTTCACATGAAAAGAGTTAAGCAGCCAGCTTTTTTGACTTTGACTTGGTTTGTCCTCAGTGCTTTTGTCTTCTCACCTCAGATCCTCACCAGTCATCCCTGTGTACTCCCTGCATGGGCTCAGCATCCCTGTCTGGGGACTGGATTTGCAGGGCATTTGCTGCAGGCCAGGCTTCCAACCTTTCAGGAACATTTCTCACTCAGTTTCCAAGCTCAGCTGGGGAGCAGAGTGCCTGGCCCTGTGAGTAGAGCAGCTTCACCCCTTCTCACTGTATTATTTTTCCTGATTTTGGAGAGTTGCTCCAAACCTCCATGGGTGACAGCTTTGCTGTCCCTCAGAGGTGACCTTCAGTGCAGGTTTGGCTCTGGGGTGGTAATTTTTGTGCACAAGCTCTTGGAGAGTGCAAGCTGTCACAGGGTGACCAGGTTGCAAACTCCTGGGTGCTCCAAATTAGTTTTTAACACTTGAGACAGACTCTTCAGGTGCTTCACTCAGCTGTTACCTCCATCTCTGAGGTTTTTTTTTTCTGGAATGCTTTGCCAACAGAAAGTAAGATCCTCCAAATAACCTTTTCTTCATCTCCTGGAAGGCCCTCTCACTAAGAGAAAATGAAAGTGTCATTTCTGATGTAAACATGTTCACTTTCTGGATCTGCTTTTACAGCTTGGATACATCTTATTGTCCTATTTACCCACAAATGAGAATGAGGCCAAATCCAATCCTTTTCAGAAGCAACACAGGTTTGATTTTCAGGTTTGATTTTCAGGCTCACAATGACCTGTGAATGCTCAGACGTGGTGGAAGCTGGGAATATTTTGTAGGAAGGAGGTTCTGCACAGCTCATTCCTCCTGAAGGAGGGGTATGATCTGTTATAGTCTGTTCATGGTCTGTAGCAGAAATTAGTGGTTTGATCCAGCTTCTGAGGAGCCATTTCATTTTATCCAAGAGAGATGCAATGGTTACTTCTTGTTTTCCCCACAGCAGAGAAGGCTGGGGCACTGCCCACTTTGCAGTGGGTGGGAGAATTCAGGATGCTGCAGGAACAGGGACAGGCATGGACCTTGTCAGCAGCCCCCAAACCTGCTCACAGCCCAGTGGGAACATGGTATTTTACATCAGAGGAGAACCAAGGCTGGAAAGCCCTGACTAAAGGCAGCCCTTGCAACCTGCTTTCCCAGGAGTGTGTGCTGAGTCCTGTCCTGTTCAGAGAGCTCACAGATCAGAGTATGTGATTGCATAATGGAAGCTATGCATGAATACAGAGCTAGATTTATACCTTCACATGGTTCCCTTTTGTTTGATGGGTTTTTTAAAGTGTTTGGTTGAGCAATGCAATGTTTTAAATGTAGTCCTTTGAAAAAGAATCCTGGAAGTTTGAAACAAAATCACATGAGATCTTAGTGAGTCCTTTGTACCAGTTGTCATTAGATTCCAATTCAGGTCTCAACCACAGAAGCCCCATGAATGTCAGGGAACAGTGACTGTTTTTTCTTCTATCTATAATCCACAGAAAAAAAGTCTGGAAAACAGACATTGCTGTGGGGTCATACAGCGTTTGCTAGCTCGAAGTGTTTGTAGGATATTTCTTAGATTTTATTTGTGACTTAGGGGAGTGTGGTCACTTAGAGATGTCACTGTCAGGGACATAAACTTCATACACTCATGCAGAAAGACAGGATGAGTCATTGGTGGAGACCTGAATCTGCCACCTTACAGCTGAAATCATAATTTCACTTCTGCAGGGAGTGAAATATTCAATTGGCAAATGATCCCACATCTAAAATGGGCAAAAGATTCTATTGGCCTGCTTCTCTCATGAAAGCTTGAGACAGTCTTTGTCCCTTGACTGGAATCCTACACAGGGAAGGAATTCCTCATGAATTTTGAAATTCTGTTTGTCTGGAATTTCTAGCCAGTTATGCTCTTTTCTTCAAACAGGAGCTGATATATCTGCATGTCATGGACATTGGCATGGCAGGTGAAAGCAGCCCACAAGAAAAATGGAGAGAGGCTCCTTACAAGGACCTGGAGTGACAGAAAAAGGGGAAATAAATAATAGAATCATGGAATTACTGAATGGTTTGTGTTGGAAGGGATCTTAAAGATCATTCAGTTCCAACACCCTGCATGGGTAGGAACACCTTCCACAAGACCAGGTTGTTCAGAGCTCACCCAATGTGGTTGTGAACATTTTCAGGGATGAAGCATCCACAGCTTATTTGGGCAGCCTGTGCTAGGGCCTCACCACCCTCACAGGGAAGATTTTTTTCCTGATAGCTAATGTAAATCTACTTTCTTTCGGTGTGGAGCCATTCCCCCTTGTCCTGTCCCTCTAGCTCTTGGAAATTGTCTCTCTCCAGCTTTCCTGGGGCTCCTTCAGGCCCTGCAAGGCCACCCTGAGCTCAGGCCAAAGCT
>JBBMKD010000001.1:111632303-111652753 GCA_037834095.1 Argya squamiceps
GCTCCATCCCTCTGCTCATCCTGGAGCCTCCTCTGGGCTCTCTCCTTGAGCTCCACGTCCTCCCTGTGCTGGGCCCCTGGAGCTCTGCAGCTGAGATCTATTTGCTGTGTCATACTACAAATACAATAAATATCTGACCAAGCAAGAGTTATTTGTTCCTGCCCCTGACAAAGGGATGCTACTTTTGGCATCTTTAACAGCTTCCTGGATGAGCACACATTAACAACAAGTGAATCAAGAGCGAGGATGGGAATAGAAATTCAAGGCAATGCAAAAGAATTCCAAGCAATGTAATTCAAAGGTTGAGGATGAAACCAGTCTGTGAGATCTGTGGGCTAATGGGGGTGGGTGCTGCACAGGCTCCTGGCTCACCCACTGACACTGACACTGATTTGGGATGAGTGAAATTTGGTCCAGCACTTCGAAGGTCTAATGACATCTCCTGCTGTCCCAGCTAATAAACAAGAGAGGTGTGGACAGGCTGTTTGCTGATTGCAGTTTATGAAATGAACAGCAGGTGGGAGAGAAGCAATAGGCATCCTCCTAGACCTCCAGCTAACAATGCCACAGCTGACAGTGTGTAGCCTGCTGGACCCGAAATCAAACCTTTTACACCACGCTGCTTGGAAACGGGGAGGGGTGGGAAGGAGCAGAGTGCTGGGGTGGAGGAAGGGGGAAGGTGGAATAATAGGATTTGTGTACGAGATTATTTTTGGTTTTGCTCTCTTTGGGTCCTTCTTTTCCCATTTCATACTCATATTTCTCTGTTGCCTGACAGTTTTGTCATCTGTTGGCCTTTCCCAAGCAGTCTGCCTGCAGATGATATCTGCCTACCTTGGTGGTGAGGCACCTCCCTGACTATTCATCTGCCTCTTGCCTCCTGCCTTTATGTTTTGTCAATCTGTTTGTTTCAAATCCTTTTCTCTGTGCCTCATCTTGCTCCCGTCCTTACGCCTATCCATCCATCTCCATTAAAATCTGAATATTGAATATCAATAAAAATAACATAGCCTGTTTGGGGAGGAGGTGGCTTGGGTGACACTTTACGACCGACTGTTGATTTGTGCTCAAACTCCACGGCCATAAAAGGGCCGTGCATCAGGCACATGACATAAAATGCACACATCAGCAATTAAAATCAGCTGTGTTATCTGGGCACCCAGCAGGGCTGCCTAGTTAAGGCCCTGCCAATGTTTTGATTATTACAACTCTGTACAAGGATTCACGCTGTTCCTCCCTCCTCAGCCCCACCTCTGATAACCTGACCCTTCCTCTCTTTCCATGTTGCCTCACCGCTGACCCCGTGTTTGGATTTTCCCCTGCACCACGGAGCTTTCCTCGATCTTTCCTTTCCCTCCCTCCTCACCGCTGACCCCGTGTTTGGATTTTCCCCTGCACCACTGAGCTTTCCTCGATCTTTCCTTCCCTCCCTCCAAGTCACCGCAGTGCGATGCAAAATTCCCTCTTTTCTCCCTAAGCACAGGCAGCGTTTTCTGCACTGGGGGATTATTCCTGCCGGCAGCGATGTTTTCCTGTCCATCCCAAGCCTGCCCCGTCCCGCTGGACCAGCATCTTGTCCCTTTGCCTCTGTCCTTCCCTGTGCTCAGCCCCTCCCTGGCACAGAGAGGCGTTCCCATCACCTGAGGCTGCAGGGAGGGAGGATCGGGAATTTTGCGGAGCTGCAGCGGGAGCCCCGGCTGTGCCTGCACGGGGAGGATGCAGCTTTTCTCTTCCTCCATCACCTTCACGCCCGCTGAACGCTCCCACATCCCTCCTCTCGGTGTGCCCCAGCCTTTCTCCCTGCTGCATCTGGCTCCCTCTCACAGAATCTTTTTCCATATCCTTTCAGACTCCCTGGGTATTGAGCTCCCTGTGTTAAAAACGAGGTTAATTTTTTTTAATAGGTTTAATAATAATAATAAAAAAAGACAATTAGGAGACAGAAAAAAAAAGCAAAGTCCGACTTGGCATTCAGCCAAGTGTACAGCATGCTATTTTAAAGGCTTTTAAAAAAATACTTTTTTAATTGTATTTTTACAAACTAGTTTTTATGTTTTAGGAACTGTTTAGCATGGCTCTTCCTTGGGTCCACTTTTTTAGAGCATGGGTGTTTCTTGGCTGTGTTTTCATTATCACTTTCAGCTTGGGCCTTGGTCCCCACCTCCTACAGACAGTCAGTGTTGATAATTGCCATGTCAGCAGCAGAGTCTCCATCACATATTTGCTGGATGTTATCTTGACTAAACAGGCTGTCTAGTTACAAGCATAACTACATATCAGCTATCCCACTACCACGTGTAAGTTTTGCTAATAGTAGAAATAAAAACTATATCTTTATACGTATAGCATTCATTTTAATATTTGCAAGAAGGCAACTTTACAATATACATTTTTAACACATTATATTGATACAACATAATTTTCTACCTTAACACATCTAGCATTCATTTCAATATTTGCAAAAAGCCAATCATATAATATGTATTTATAACACCTGGATGTGCCATCCTCTGTTCCCCCAGTGCTGCAGTGTATTTTTGGAGCCACTGGGCCATCCACCACTTACAGCATATGTTGAAAAGACCTTGTGGTGCACAGACTCTGTGGTTGTATTTGAGCACTCACCTGTCTTTGCATCACTATAATATTCCTTAATTGTAAACACTTAGGCTTCTTTTAATGAAATGATTTCAGAGTGGAAGCTCCAAGGTAGTGTTTAATTTAGTGCTGTGGGGTTTTTTGGTGTCTGGCCAGTAGGGACTCTTTAAAATAATGCTGTGCCTCTCATTTTTCACTGAGGAGGGTCAAACACAGTCACGGATTTCCCAGACAAGTTAGGGATGCTCCATCCCTGGAAGTGCTCAAAGCCAGGCTGGATGGGGCTTTGAGTAACCTGGTCTAATGAAAGATGTCCCTGCCCATGGCAGGAGGCTGGAACTGGATGATCTTTAAGGTCCCTTCCAACCCAAACTATTTTATGATTCTAGGCTTTTGTGATGCAGATTTCCTTCTGGTCAAACAGTTGCAGAAGGGGCTGGAGAAAAGAACTTCCTGCATCCTCTTTGTGGACATCTCTGGTCATGGAGTGGATCGGGGGGGTGTCACCTAACCACAGGCAGGAAATGCCATTTGAGATTCTCCAGGGTATCCAAAACACCAGCCAGCAGCTGGAAGATGTGAGGCAGACCCTGGAAGGGACATCTGTGGGGACAGTGATTAAATTAACTCCCTCTTGATGCTGAGTCTTGCAGTGAGTGTCAAAACCAGGCTCTCCTGAGGGTACACTCAGATTCCATGCTGCCTCCTTCCCACCTGGTAAGAAATTCTCTGGCAAGGTGCGGGAATTTAGATTTTTCAGTTGCTTTATTCCCCCATACTAATTATTTGCCTTCCACGTAGCCTTAGGAGACCAACTACTGTTAAGATCAACAATAGTTAAGAGAGTGAGGAGAAGGAAACCTGTGAGGTTTTGACAACCTTTGGATGGATTAGGAGGAACTCTGGAGAAAAGCCACCTGACTCCCAGAAAAAAATTTGCAGTCTATGAGATTTGAGCCTACATAAAACCCTGTTAACTCCCACAATCTTTGTTAAATCATGGTCATTCCCACTGGCAGACCAGGAAAAGGGAAAATTGCATCAGCTTGTGCTGCCCACACGGTGCATGGGGAAGAAATTTTACTGGGTGTTTTGCATGAAATGCAGATTTTTGCATGAAAGGGTACAAAATAATATCTTTAAGTGGTGAGTTCCAAACTTCCAACTCATGACCTGGATTGCTTAGACATATATCTTATCTAACACATGATTATAATTTTCTGGTAGAAGTTTTAGAATTATTTTACCAAGGTAATTAAAGAGGAAAACCAAGGGGAAAAAAACGCCCAAAAACTAACCTTTTAATTCTCCTTTTCCTACTGTCTATCATGCAAAGAAATAAAATCACCCAGGCAGCTGCACACCCCTAACATTGTATTGCTGGAAATGGGTTCTACTTACCCAGAGCAGTGCTTCCATTTCCAAACACTTGTGGCTATCCTGGCCTTGCTGGAACCAGTGACAAAATTCTAACTAGCTACAGTGCTTTTGGACCTAATATTCATGGCAAATACTTATGCTCCAGATGGTTAGGAAGATTTCCATTTTCCATGTGCATTAATTCCATGTTTTGTAGATTCACAAACATATTTTGCTTTAATCTGTGGTATTTGTTTTATTGTGACAGTGAACAGTAAATTGTGCCTTAAAACTGATGCTTTCAAAGCTCTGAGACCAGCCTTAGAAATGTTTCATGAAGTTCTCTGTATGTTTGCTTAATATTTATCTTTAAAACTGCTTATTTGTGTTCAGTATTGTGTGAGGTCAAGCCAGGAAGGTGAGGCTGCTTGCTGAGTCACCACTAAGCAAACAGGGGCCTTCCTTAAATTCACAAAATCAGAGAATCACAGATTGGTTTGGTTTGGAAGGGACCTTAAGGATCATGGAAGGCAGGGAACCTTGCATTAGATCAGGTTGCTTAATGTTCCATCCAAACTGGCTTTGATTGACAGGGGTTTATACCCCCACAAAACACACTCCAGTCATTTATTTTGGTGTCCTTTTCTCCATTCTTTTATGATACAACAGGCCAAACGAGGTGCATTTCTCTTGAAGGAAAATAAAGGTTGGTTTCCCTGTGTGTGTGATACAAACCTGAACAAACTTTTGTCCATGTGCTGCTTGGAAAAGTGAAGTCAGCACCTGACCACAAAGGGAACATGTTAAAAACTATTAACTGAGGTGGAAAAGTAGCTGCAAGGCCCACCTGGCCAAAAGTGTTTCCCACTTCTTTGCAAGGGTGTGACACAAGTGTGGCCTCACACTCGAGGGTGTCAGCAGGGTGAGGCATCTGCGGCTGGGAGAGGTTTTCCCTCCTGACAAATTGTTCTGCTGCTGTAGAGGGAAGAGGGAGGAGATGGAGGGGGAAGATGAGGAGAGAGCACTGCCCCACAGGCAGGGATGCAACTACAGGAAGAACAATTCCAGGGCTTAATTGAAGGGCTTAATTGAAGTCCAGGGCTTAATAGAAGTCCAGGAAGAGGACAAGAGGATGGCACAGGGGGCTTGCTGCCCTTACCACACAAAAGGCTGCATTCCATGAGCTGGAAGGGAACCTGCCTGGGGAGATGACACTTTTCAGGGCTGTCATCAGCATGCCAGACACGAGGCAGGAGCCAGCAGCAGGGTGTTTCCAGGAAACTTGCCTGTCTCTGCAACCTTTAGCAGCCTCATCTTCCCTCCGTGGCAGGGACTGGAGGGACGTGAGGGCCGTGCTGATGAGGTGAGGGTTGTGCTGGTTGGGAGTTTCAGTGCTGAGGGTCTTCTCACTGGTGTGCAGGTGCCTGTTAATGCTCCTGGCTGCTGCTTGGGAAGGGGTGTTTTGCTCCCCTTTTAGTTTAGAGGGGTGGCCAAATACAAAGCAAATCAAACATCAAAAATACGTGTTGGAAGGATCTGAGATAAGCTAACAAAAGCTGGGAAATTTGGGGCTGCTTTTAGTTTAATGCTGTGATTTTTACCAGCCTGGGGAGAACAGGGAGAAGGGTAGTCCCAAGGTCACTTCAAATTACAGGGCTTTGTGAAGCATTGCTACTGCTAAGAGAAGAGTTGAGCTGGCAGAGGAGAGTTGCAGAGGTACAGGCCTATAAAATGCATTATTAAAGAAAATCTGAGTGAAGTGGCAACCAGAATGGAAAACAGCAAATAATACTTACAGCATTAGAAATTCATTTCAGTTTTATGGCCTATAGCTTGGGTATAAATATAGAGCATTGCATTAAAATTCATGATAACAGATTATGGTCTTCTCCCCTATCTGCACCACTGCAGGCATTTGTGCTTGCAAGAGAGTTTTGCTGAGCAATTTGGGGACAGGATTGATAACTCCCGTGGCAGTTAGTGGTGGCTTCCTCCGTTCCCCACTTCAAAAGTAGCCAACAAGCAGCACCAGCATGCCCAGTGACAGGCACCCAGACAATCCAGCCTGACATCAGGAATCAAATTGCTGCAGGTGCTGAGGGATGCTGAGAGGAGCTGTGCTGCTGCATGGCACTGGGGGACACTGAAGGACATGCCTGCCTCCCCCTGTCACTGCCAGCTTTTTGATCTCCTGCAATCTTCATGAATTATTTTCTATAACTGTAATGTATTCTAATTCTCTCTAAGATTATTCCAGCCGAACTGGACATGTATCTATGTGAAACTGAAGTAGCAGCAACACAGCTAAGATTTTGTCACAGTTTTCCTTTTAAGACAGCTTTACTAATCTTCTCACTCTGTTGCTACTGGAGGTTTTTGGTGTTGTGTGTGAGAGAGACAGCGGTTGCCTTCTATTTCCCAGAATTTCCTGGAAAACATCATTAAAATTGTCAAGGTGGGATGGGGATGGATGGTGTCACCCAGCATGGGGAGGGCAGGGGTGGATGTAGCTGTGTTTCCTGTGGCTCCAAGTTGGAGAAGCATTTGCTGTTCCAAACATGTAAGGACAGCAGGGGTAACATGTTCAGCAGCCTCTGATGGGACAGCACTTCTCAGTCAATTGACAGCTTTGAGAAACTTGCCTGAGGTATTTATTATGTTTGAACAATATTGTAAAATCTGTTTTATATCCCAACTTCATGATTACTGGCCCGAGCTCCAAGTTCATGTGATGTTTCTTGTGAACCTAATGTGCAGCACAGAGCTATTTTGCATTAGAATACTCTTTGATTTAGCAGTGAGAGCAAAGTGCTGCTGTAGGGAATACCTGAGCTGAGGAGTTATCTGACTTTTCTTTCTCCAAAAAAAGACAACAGGGTTCTTCAAAAGACAATGAACATTTTGTAGTGAACATTTTGTGAGACACGAATGGCATTAGCATTGTGATTTGGAGAGAGAGGAAAAACTCACAGTTCTGATTGTTGTGGTTTAAGGCTCTGTTCATGCCTTCACACTTCCAGTTTCCTGTTCAGATTGCCCAGAGAGGGTGTGGAGTCTCCCTCACTGGAGATATTCCAGAACTATCTGGACACAATCCTGTCCCATGTGCTCTGGGATGACTCTGCTGGAGCAGGGAGGTGGGACCTGGTGACCTCCTGTGGTCCCTTCCAGCCTGACCCATCCTGTGTTTCTGTGACTCTCAGTGGATGTCAGCCCAAGAGAGCTCCAAAGAGTTATTTAGTTTTTATTTAGTTTCTTACAGCAGGCCACTGAGGGCCTCTGGAGAGTAAAGTAACTCTCTCCTGCCTATGCATGATGTGCCTGCACCAAGCTTTGTGTCTCTGAATCAGTGTTTGACGTGATAAACTCATATTGATCCCTGTCAATTCACCCATTTTAATTGCTCCATTCAGTGAGGAAACTTCTAATGGTCACCAGTTTTGTCAGGATCTGGTTAATGCCATAAATAAAAATACTTAGCACTGTTCATAAGCAGGATGACCTCGGAATGAGCTGCCTGGAGGATTGTCCCAGAGTGGAAAGACAGGTGTCTGCTAAGGAAGGCAGGAGCCTCCCTCAGAATGGAAAATGTAAACCCCTCCCTTTGAATTACCATAATTTTGAAATTAAGAGGCTCTCAGGCAAAGATATGGGAATAGAAATAACAGTTCTTTACTAGGAATATTATAAATAAAAATGCAATAGTACAAAAAAAAACCAAACAAAAAAAGAAAACACTGACAGAGTCAGAACACAGCCTGACACCCTGTTGGTCAGGGTATTGGGAGCAGTCCAGTCAAGTCCTGCTGGAGTGACAGATGTGGTTCTGTTGGGGCAGAGATGATCCTGTAGAAGGGTGGAGTTTCCTCTGAAGGCCCAGTGGTGCTGAGATGGGTCTGGTTTTCCTCTGGAAATCCAGTGCAAACAGGCTGTGCTGGTGTTCTGGATCTCAGGTTTGATCCAGGTAGGAATGCTGGGCTCCTCCCCCTGGGTGGAGCATCTCCCCATGGGATGACGGAATTGTCTCAGCCCTGCAGTGAGCCGGGATGGCCCATGAACAGCAGAGATCCCCTGGGGGGAGGATGGGTCCTGGAAGAGATAAGGACACTGCCCCACCTGGTTTTAACAGCTGCCCATTAACAGAACACACCCACCCCTCCCTCCCCCAGAATTATGAGGAGTGGGTTATGGAAAAGATAAAGAAAACACCTCCCCAGCAGGTTTCAATAGATGGAAAATAGAATTCATACTTTTGGTTACATTTTGTATTGCAACCTAAGACAAGAATCTGAGCTTCAAAGGGGTGGCCAGCCCCGTGCTGAGGAGAAGCATGTGCCAGTGGAAATGTCAGCCCTGGCTGCATCCCTGGCTGTGCAGCTGGTGTATTTTACACTGGACAATGCTCCTTTCTGGGAGAGGGACAGGGAATGAGTTCATCCCTCAGGGGCTGCATTCAGCAGCACACAATCCCCAGTGAGTCACTGCTGAGATGATGGCAGGGCAGGAAATCACAGCTGCCTCCTGTGCAGTTATCAAATATTCCCCACCACTGGCAGACACAGCCGCCTCCAACTAGAGCAAGAGGTGATTTTTACCCTCTCCTTTCTCTAGGTCTGAATCAAGCCCAGCACTTTTACCCCCTCTATCTGTACAGAGATTTTTTTAAAAAAAATTACATGAGCCATGTGTGACTGGTGTGGTGACAGCTCCTGTAGGCAGCAGGCAGGCAGCAGCAAGAGCTCTAAGATACATGGATTGCCCAAATCCATCTTTTGGGTCAACTTGAAACCTAAAGTTGGGGAAGGCTAATCTAGCTAATTTCACTGCTAATCAATTTAGCAGAAGCACCCAGTTTATATGTATTAATCCTAAATAATTTTCCTGGGCTTTCCCAAATGCCTCCAGTGTGATGTTCTTTGATGCTAAAAGCTCTGTTTTTCTCCCTTTCACTTGCAACTTTGAATGTGCTGTTCTGCATTTTCAGAACAAAACTCTCCAGCACGCAGAATACTGATGGTACAAACCAGGATGAAATAAATTAAATTTACTGCAGAATAGATATTGCAGTGGACACTGCATTATTTTATTTCTTTTCATATTTAATTTTAAAAAATCCCTCCACTGAGATTATCTGATTATTCTTCTCTGATGGTATTTTGTAGTCTTTTGTCAGATTTCTAGTCTGGTTTGCTGGGCATGCACAATTAAAGGACAGCCTTGATTATAGTGTTATAAATGAAGTATATTTGAGGCCAGGATTGGGGATAAATTCAGAAATACAGCCAAGTCTCCATGAGGGGCAGTGATTGGATGCACAGTCTGGGTCAGTAATCTGGCTGTGGAGGACAAGCTGGACAATATGAGCCTTTCTCTACCAATTATATAAGAAAATTTACAGATCAGCTTCTCTGAGGTCCTGGGTGAGTGGAGCTGCCCCCACTGACAGACAAATTCAAGTGGTGGGAATGACCTCCAGACCTTTTCTTGCCCTGAAGCTCTCCAGCAGAAGTGTCTTTAAGAACAAGCCTTTCTGGACCAAGTGGTTTGTGCATTTTGGGGTGACTGTTCCCACTGACCAGGTAATTAATGATTTTGATCTGACTGTGTCTCGGCTTTCACTGCAGCTCCCAGGGCAGATACAGGAACTAAGAAATGGTGATGAACATTTGACCTTCTGAATCCATCATTAGTGAGAAACAAAGGGTTTGTTTAGCAATGGTCTTAGCAACTTTTGATATTCCTTCACAGAATCCTTGAAGCTGGAAAAGACTTCCAAGATCATGGAGCCCAACCTTTGACTGATCCCACCCTGGTCCACAGCCCAGAGCTCTGAGTGCCGCATCCAGGCCTTCCTTGGACATGCCCAGGGTTTGGGACTCTAAACCTCCCTGGGCAGCCCCATCCAGTTCTTGACCACCCTTTCCAGGAAGAAATTCCTCTTGATGTCCAAGCTGAACCTCTCCTGGCACAGCTCAAGGCTTTGTCTTCTTGTTCTGGCACTGCTTGGCTGGGAGAAGACCCTGACCCCCACCTGGCTCCAACTTCCTTTGGGATATGAGCAGAACTATGAACCTGTATAGATTTCTTATATTCTGTATGGTGTCGGGTTGTTTTTTTTTTTTTATTGTGTTGTGTGTTTTTCTTTTCTTTTTTTTTTTTCCCCCAGTGTTCTGCAGGAATGGGTAGAGAAAGAGAGAAAATTAATTTGCTGGATGTTTGTTTTGAAGGAATTGAGATCACCTGTCAGCCTGATAAAACAGCTTATGAATCAGAACTGGAAGTTTAAAGGGGAGAAACAAGTGCAATGTCATCCCATATTACAGAGATGGACTAAACCCAAGGAAATGAAGGGCTCGGGAACACAACACAGCACGAAGGAAGTGTTGCAAAAATTGCAGTTGGGACTTTTCTCTTTGGATGATCAGACAGGAACAGGACAGGATGGGTATGCCCACGCACTCTGAGCCTTAAATCATCTCTTTTAATCTTTATCAGACACAACTATTTCCAGGGAATGAAGGCACTTGGTAGAAGAGTGACATGACAGGAATACCTGTAAGCAGAAGCTGTCATGTGGTTTTGATCATTCTGCTGCTGCTGCAAAAAACCCCTCATCTTCATGCATCTTTTCTTTCAAGAAATAACCATAGTTGTGTCTCTCATTCTGTCTAGTTACTTGTTAACACTCACTTCTCCAGATTTTTGTGCTTTCCAGCTGCTACAGATGGGATAAGCTGTGGTGCCAGGCAGCCTTTGCATGTTTTGGGTTTCCCTGAGTGGAACAAGAGAATAAATTGAGCTATAAATGGGGAATACAAAAAAGTGCTATATGGGAGACAATAGGATGGGATTATGGGGTTGTTGGAGAGGTATTTATTAAGTCTTATGAAGTGAAATTGCAAAAACAAGCCATACTCTTCACATGGATTCTGAATTTTTTTTTTTCAATTTCTTTTATTACCCAGTAGTTCTGGAATCTTTAAGAAAACCAAGAGAAATCAGCAGGCTCGCCAATCCAAGAAGCAGTTTTTTATAAACATGTCAGATGGTGACCAAACTGTGTTCAATTGCAAATGCACCCAAGGAAGCAAGAACACACCTACGAGAGAAACCACAGGCACCATCTGTCTTTATTTAGGAAGTGCAGCCTTCCCACTTCTTCCCCTTTCTTTCCACTCCCTTCCTCTCCAAGTGACTTTCAACTACCAGACTGTCCTTGAATAAAGCTCTCTAGTTCTGCCAACATGTTTCAGTGCAATAACAACAAAAAAAAAACTCCTTATTTTTTCTCTCCTCATAATTGTGAAGTTATTCAGCTACTGAAATGAAATGTCCACCTTTTACAGGCTGTAAATTCCCTTTTTCTTGGTGGGGAAGCGAGTTGTGGGAGACAAGGATCACAGCCAATATTTCTTAGAATTCTTATTATTCATTAAGCTGCTATTAGAGATCAAAACAAGCTGTTATTGTTAATAGCAAATAACTATTCAGAGAGCACACTCCCTCCAGCAGTGGACTTGCTCCCAGCTGGAGCAGAAGCTTTGGGGCCATTTACCCAGAAGCAGAGGGTTGTATTAATGTCCTGGTGGCTCAGGTGTGCACATGACCTTCAACAAATGCAGCAAACTCTTGGTCCTGTGTTTATCAATTCTTGCAGGTTCAAAAAAGGATCATTAATCCCCAGGGCTCCTCACTTCTCAGGAAGCTTTCACTCCTTACATTCTCAGCATGTTTTTTTTATTTTTGGCATAATGTTGTCTTGCAACTCCTTTTTCCACCCAAATTTATAGGCACCTATAGCACCCACTCTCACAAAAGGGGCCTTTATGATTCTGAAGCTTTACATTGTAAAGTTTACTGCATATTTTATTAACCTTAAGAAGCAACACATTAATGACATGCAAGCAAAGAGAAACGGTGGCAGTCATCACATTCATCCATCACCTCTGCCAAACACTGTGCTGCAATAAGCAGCATAAGCTCACAAAACATTTCCTCAAGCTGTGCCATTTCAGTTAAGTTCCTGCAGGTTTGAGCTGCAGGATCAACCCCCTGACTGCTTTCAAGGGGCTGTAGCTGTTCTGGGTGAAATGGTGTCCTAGAGTGACCCAGAGTGTCCCAGAGCAAACAGATTCACCATTACCTCAGCATTTTTTCTCCTTCCTTAAAAGTGAATCAAAGCCAACACCATTTTTAACAGTTAAAATACAAGAATTGATGTGAAAAGGCAGACATAAGCAACAGCATCTGCCCTATCCTGATGATACTCAAATATTGAAAGATTGAAACAGTTGTGACTAGACAGAAAAATCATGTGTTTATCCTCTCTGAATTATGGAGTGAGGATTGGTTTTGCATCTTTCTCACTCCCCCACTTTTTCCCCTGTACTTGGCACTGGTCAGCCTGCACCTTAAATCCAGTATTCAGTTTTGGTCCTCTCCCTGCAAGAAAGATACTGAGGGGCTGGAGTCTGTCCAGAGAAGAACAGTGGAGCTGAGGAAGGGTCTGGAGCACACCATGAGCAGCTGAGGGAGATGGGGGTGGTTCTCCTCCGGGAGAAAAAGAGTCTCAGGGAAGACCTTATTTCTTTCCATGACTACTTTGAAAGGAGGTTGTATCCAGATGGGTGTCAGTCTTTTCCCTCAGAAAACAAGTGTTAGGATGACAGGCAGCCAGGGGAGGTTTAGACTGGATATTGTGAAGAATTTCTCCATGGAGAGGGTGGGTAGGCATTGGAACAGGCTTCTCAGGGAAGTGATGGAGTCAGCATCCCTGGAAGTGTTCAAAAACCATGTGCATGTGGCACTTGAGGACATGGTTTATTGGTGAACATGGAGGTGGTGCTGGGTTGATGGTTGGACTTGATGATCTTAGAGGTCTTTTCCAGCCTTATCATTTCTATGACTCTAAATTGCTCCATTTCACAGGTAAAACTCCTCCCTATGTGAAAATGCTTTTCTAAACATCTCTGTCTTGTCTGGACTTCCTCAGCAAGAACAAGGAAATAAAGGTGATGTTGAGGAGACCAACAGGGTAATTTTCCATAGATGAAGAGACTCTCTGGTCTGGACAAGTCAGGCAAGGGAGGAGCAGTCCTGGATGAACCTCACTGCGCCCCAAGCCATCCTCAAGGTTATTGTGGAAACTGAGGCCAAGGAATGTTTGCCTTGTTTGTTGTGATGCTTATGGTGGAGTGTGGTTGTGTTGGATAACCCTGCAAAGAACAAACACAGTTGCTTTCTCTGAGAAGGTCTTTGAAAGACACACCTTGTGCCAGAGTGTATTTTGGATTGCAGGAGGGAAAAGTGTTCCTGGTTCTCTGCTGCTGGGGGTCTGCTCACACGCTGGTAGAAGCCACTAGTCCTATTTCTGTGTCTTTGTCTAGGAAGAAAAACAGAGAAGGCAATTTAAGAGATACTGCTGGAGTGTAACTGGAGAAAAAGAAGAGCACATTTGTCTACTAAATAAAGGTGGAACCTGGAATTGGAGAAAAGTGCCCCATTTAAGCCTGGGACATGTGTGAGTGGCTGCTGTGTTTGGTGAACACTGAGAGACACAACTTTTATCATATGTTTTCCCTGAGATTTGAGTGACTACTCAAACAACATATGTTTCACTGTCCTTGTTCATCACCAGAGCATCTGGACAGAATGATGGGCTCCAAATCATTCAGTTCCTTCCCTGTTACTCCATTGTGTGGGACATGTCCTCTTCTGCAATTTCAGAGCCAGAATCTAGGGAGTGAATATGGAACTCATCACAGCTTTCCTTTTAGGCTTTTTCCTGCAGTGTGTTTGCACATCCATGGGATGATCTTGGATAGCCTGGCTCAGAAGAGAAGGTTCTGCCTGTGATATACTTCATGATGCATATTCCATCATTTTTTGCATTTCATGACATCCACAGCTTTCAAGTGACATTTGTCACCTCCTTGGTAAGGTGGGAACAGAGAAAACAGAACTAAAAGGGAAATGTTTTCTCATTTTGAACATTTTCTTCCTTCAGAAGAGGAGTCCAGGTGTACCCAGTGGAGCTCTAGGGAAATACAGGGCAACCAAAGGAATGCAAAAAGTTTCAGTGATGGCCATAGAGGAGATTTCTGCCTCATTTTTTCTTCCTGCCTGCCAAACTTGTAATAAGGCACATCTTTACCACACAAGACTCATGCCCAGACTAGAAAGGAAAGACTCTCTGTTCCCAAAATTCCATTCCAAATTATTTTCCCAGTAAAAATTATTATGGTTAATCCAGCTGTTACTGGACCACCAGAAGGAAGCAGTTCACATAAAGCTCTGAACAAGACAATCGGGGCTGTTTGTGCTCTTTTCCAGGTCCTTGTTTTCCAAGCCATTTGCATGAGATTTTACTGCAGTCATATTTCCTGAGACCCACCTCTCACAATAATTTACATTCTTCTCCAACAAACCATACCACTGGGAGTCTTGCAGAAGTCCTGAAAGCAAATCCTGCATTTTTTGACTTCCATCTTGTGGAATTGGCTCTGTTAATCTGCTAAACTGGTTCTTCCTCATTGTTTTTCTAGTGAGTGAAGGTCTTTGGCTTCACCAGATTCAAAACTTCCAGTATTTTCATGTCTTCAGTTTGAGACCTCTGCTTTCTGCAGATATTTCACAAGTGTTCCAGAGATCTGCCTTCTAGTGCTTGTCCTTCCTCAGGGGACCTGTCCTCAGTGACAGGAACCTATCCTAGTCTCTTGTTCATGCTGTTGCTCCTCCAAAAAGCCTTTTTTCCTTAATGGAATCTCACTCCTTCCAAGTGTTGCCAAAACACAGAGCCATGTCTCTGAAATGTGACTTGCTTTGTCCAGAGAATAACCACACTATGTGATATTAATTTTTCCTTTAACTTGGCCCATAGAAGGTGAAACTGAACCACAGACCTGTTGAAGTGTTTCCTGGAAGGGACCTCTGGAGGCCACCTGGTGGAGGCTCCTGCCCCTGCAGAGCAGAATGGTCTCCACCACTGAGTCAGGGCAGCTCTGGTTTTGCCCATCCATGCCCTGATGAAGAATCTTTGGTCCTTCTGGGTGACCTGTCCCAGTGCTGTCCTTCTCCCGGAGAGAAGATTTTGGCTGTGTCATCTTTGTCAAAATGCTCATCAAGCAGCTGTTGGGTGACAGAGTTCAAGGAGTGTTAGGACAATGCTCTCAGGCACAGGGTGTGACTCTTGGGGATGGTGCTGTGCAGGGCCAGGACCCCATGATCCTTGTGGACCCTTTCCAGCTCAACATATTCTGTGGTTCTGTGATCTACTGCATGATCCCAGATCCTCCCATCATCAGTTTAAACAGCTTAGTTCCCTCAGCTGATGGCCCTGGGCCTTTCTTTTGTCCTCCACTGGGCCCCCTAATTTTCTCCTTTTGAGCTGGAGTGTCCCAAGCTCAACATAGTAAATTCAGGTGTGGTCTGACCACTGCTGAACAAAAGAAGATTCACAAGTCCCTTTGATCCCCTGACCTTGCTTCTCCAATGCAGCCAGGCACATGGCTGGTTTTATTTGGATTGAGGTCACACCGGTGTCTACCACGGCAAATAAATTTCAGCTGCTCCAGAGCCAGTTCCTCCTCATTTGGTACTGATGCATAGGGTTACTCCATCCCAAACTGCAGAGCTTTGTGCTTCTTCTTTAACCCCATAAGGTTTCTGTTCACCATGACCAAAGTTTTTCCCAGCCTCTCTTTTGGGAGGACTACAAGGAAGCCAGAGAGGAACCCTTTTTCAGGAACTGTAGTGACAGGACAAAGGGGAATGGGTACAAAGTGAAGTAGGCCAGGTTTACATTGGATATTGGGAAGAAATTCTTGACTGTGAGGGTGGTGAGGCCCTGGAACAGGGTGCCCAGAGAGGCCGTGACTGCTCCATCCCTGGAAGTGTCCAAGGCCAGGTTGGACAGGACCCTGAGCAACCTGCGATAGTGGAAGGTGTCCCTGCTCATGGCAGGGGGTAGGAACAAGATGATCTTTCAGGTTCCTTCCAACCTAAACCATTCTGTGATTCCTTGATTTCTCCCCTGCCCACACAGCCCTGCTGTGGATGGGTTTGGCAGGAAAGGGGAAGAGGAAATATTCCACATCTGCATCCCTCAGAAAACCACTCTCCTGCGGCCCAGACTGCTGAAGGTATTTCTGTGCCTGGGAGTCTGGCTGGTGTCTCCTCTGGGGTTTTTTTGGGAGCACAGGGCTCCTGGGTGCCACGGTCAGTGATGTTTTAGCCCTGCACACTGTCCAGGCTGAGGGAGCAGAGGGATTACCCAGCTGTGTCCTGTCTGCATGGGCAGAGATGTTTGTGCTATCAAAAGTCCCTGGGAAATTCAGCTGTTAATGAGCAAAATGTGGCTTCTCCATTGTGCTGTGGGTAATACACTCTATTGATCAGAATTCTTCACTAAAGCACTGGTAAAATGTCTGATGATGTGTCTGAGAGAGGAGTGCCTGGTGCCTCTGATCCCTCCCACGTTGGACTGAAATGCCCTCTGCACTCAGAGAACCTAAAGCACTTTTGACAGCTGAACTAGTCTATGCAGCTCTTCCAAAAATGTTTGGGGTGTGCATCTTCTTGTGATTCTATGAAAAGATCACGAGCAGCTTTTTAATGAAGCCTTTGTTTTGGATGCAGTGCGTTGTATAAGAAAGCTGAAAATAGTTGTGGGGTTTTATTTTCTGGGTCAGCTGTCTGTCATTTCTGCTGGTTTCCATATTCCTGCTGATTCCTCCAAGAAAACTGAAATTACAGAAAGCACACTATATGAATAAACAGATCAGTCAGGTTGTTTTCATTGAAGTTTTAAGGGGTTCACTGGCCACAGGTTCTGTAACTTTTTCTGGTATTGTACTCTACAATTCCCTGCTCTTGGTTCCTCCTTTGCTTTATTTGGTCATCCTGTGTGAGTGATCTCCACACCTTTGTTTTTCTCTGCTATTGGAAACATATTTTTCCACCCATCCTCCAGTCAAGGTGTTGCTCAAACCACCCATTTAGAAGTCTTCCTCTCAGTTTAAAATTCTCAGTTTAAAATTTGTCCAAACCCCTTCCCATCCTCAGCTTCCTCCATATCCTCTCTTCCTGTTACACAGTTCTCATGGAAAAAAATCCATTCTGGCTTTCTGTTTTCTGGGATAAAAATCCTATATGTCTATAAAACTGTACTCTGAGATATAAATCCTGCACAGTGGCCTCTATAAAAAACCTTTAGAAAGCTTTTATGAAAAAAAGCAACCCCAGAACAGAGAAATGTGGGGGGTTTTGACTATGGCTCAGCCTTCTGAGTGAATAGAAATGAAAGAATAAACACCAAAGATGATGAGTGTGGAACTATAGTACTTAAGATATTGTTAAAAGAATAGGTGAGGCTAAAGTAATATATGTGTTTCTCTTCTTTGTATACAATTATTCTACACAAAGAATGAGAGATCCTGCGCAGCAATGTCATGGTTTGACACAGAAGAAAACAGGGATTTTATTTTTAACCACGCTGCCTCTTGATCCATTTGTGATAATGTCAGGAGTTCCAGGAGGGCTGCAGTTCCATGTGGTGACAAACAGCCTGGCAAAGCCCTGCTGGTGCCTATTCTGCAGCAGGAATAGATGTAGGTGTCTATTTGGAAATACTGCACTTGTGTAATGCCTTTCAAGTCCCTTTCCCTGCACCCTGGGAAGTTGTCCCCATGCCCCATTGGGGAAGTGGCCTCATGCTGCCATAGGAAGAAATGTGAGATGGGAAAGGAAAGTCACAGTTTGCCCTTTCAGAGATGCTGCTGCATCAGGCCTTGATCCTGTAAATTCTGTTGAGGAGAAAGTGCAGGCCAAAAATAAGGGATTCTTCATCAAAACGAGGTGATCTGGTCGGCAATAAAATTGATTTGTCTGATTTAGGAGGTACCACAAAGTCTATGCAAATAACATGCTAGAGAAATTTATGCCTGGCATGAAGTCCTAAAATCTTAGTTCTAAGGAAGCAAAGGCTGTTAAAGAGAAGATGAAGGCACCTGTGAAGATGCTCTCAAGTGAAACTTAGAATTGAGTCTTTATAGGATATTTGTGCATAAAATAAAACATAGTATGTTTTGTTCCAGATGTGATTTGCAAGTGTAACACCACCCTCAGTCTACTCTCATAAGGACTCTCCATAATTGTGGAGCATCTTTGCTATTTCAATTGATTGTCTTGGCTGAAATTTCAATCAGACCAATCTGAAAGTGCTTAGAAAAGATTAATGGAGTCCTTTCATTGTGACTGCAAATTTCAAAATAATTTTCCTGTCTAGATACAGATACACCAACAGTTTTCCTGAGGTTGCCAAGCAAGTATTGTAGAGAAACTGGTGCATTGATTCTTCGTCCTGCAATCAGTGACTTGAGGACAGTGGGTTTTGTAAAATAGTATTCAAGAGCCCTAATTAACACCATGATTGTGTTTTGATGTTAGAGAAGGTGATGTCTTCATTGCTTTATATTCACGACAGCCAGTCTGCTCTTCCAAGTTAATGGCACATTAAAATCCAAAGGAACAAATTTTCCATCTTTTTTTCATATGTTGGACAAGTTCTTTCCAGGTAATTCTGGATTATATCTGTGTTTGTCCTTAATTTTTGACATAGCTCATATCTCGTTTTGAAATATTTGGATTTTCCATACTTAATTTCTAGAACTCCTCCTGCTACTTTTAAGTTTAAGCATATTTGATTGGATACATTCAGTCAATGATATAATCACCACAGTTAATTGAAATGGTTGGTATTTTCAAGATTACTGTGAAATACAAAAGTTTGAAATAAGCAAAACCCCAAAGCATTTTCCACTTTTTTTTCTTTTGTGATCATTTCTGTCCATTACCCAGTACCTCTGGGGGATAATTTTGAATTCTTTACAATTTTGTTGGAAAAAAAGAAACAACTCAGGCTGTAGATATTATTTTCAGTGGCAGCATTTTCTGTCTTTCTAACAACCCTCCTATTTGCAATTCAGGGATGGTATGGATCATCAGCTTTCACTTTTTGCACAGTAGACTGCAAAACAGCCACTCTGTGTATTGAACACAGAAAATTCAAGCTGGTGATTGTTTCTGTAGAGAACTTCATTTTGAGATGCTGTGCTTAGCCAATGGAAATTTCTGTTTCCCCTAATACTTCCCAATTCCACTATTTTCCTATTATGTATCCAGTGGCTATGGATCCCATTTGCTTTTTACTTCTGCAAACACAAAAAGACTTCATCATCCACTCCCATATTCACATATCCCAGGCTTTACTTCAGTTCTTGTCTTAACTTTCCCAGGAGATACAGCAAGGGTCTCAATTTTCTCATTAATGCTCTTTAAATTTTTAAAAATAGCTTTCATTCACCGAGTGGAAAGATTTTAGAGCATTTACCAGAATTTGTATTAAGAACATTTATTTCAGAGGAATAGAGGAATTCATGGATGCAAACAATAAATCAAATTCTTATAATCTCTATCTCACCTTATCAATCACTGCTGTGTTTTCATTTTGTAAAAGGTTAATATACATGACTGTGTCCATGTACACAGATAAAATCATAAAATAGTTTGGGATGGAAGGGATCTTGAATGAAATGAACAATATCTGTTGGTTTGTTCCATGTCCAAGGAGCCATTTCCCTATTTTAAACCACTATTAATCACACTGGTTAATACTTTAGAGTAACATCTTTACAGAGTATACAGATTTTTTCTTCAAATATCAAAATTTCCTTGTTGCCCTATTCTTGTAGCTTTAACTTGTACATTTATCAAATATACCTCAGAACGAATCAAATACCGTCCTAGTGAGCAAAATTAAAAGAGCAGAGGCAAAAAACTGTCTGCTGAATTTTGTAATATTATGTTCCCATTTCTTAGCATTTACCTTTAAATGTAAGGGAGGTACACTGAACAAAGTCACTCAAAGCTAACTCAAATATTGGAAGCCTGCTGTGTCTCTTCTTCCCTACAAAGTAGCTTTCCAAACAGCTCTACTCACTGAAAAATTGAAATCAGATATCCCTACAATGTGTTTCACTTGTTAATGAGCATGTCCCATCTGAAGGATGATGCATGTTCGCATTCACATTTTCCCAGTTTATATAATTTTTTACTATTTTTTTCCTAATGCCAGAAATAATGTAGATAAAACATGGGTAAAACTAATTTAAAAACCTTTGTGTTACAGGAACCCATTTGAGAATATGGGTATAACTGTTCAATGTGGACCAGATTCTGCTCTGTAAATTGGCTGTTTTAAAGGGTAAACATCAGGGTCCTAAGAGTGCTCAGAAGTCTGAATAACCCTAACTGGCCTCATCTTGGACCCATCTCTGTGGGGTTGCAATGCAAGATGTAACCAAAGGTTTGTATTCTATTATCATCTGTTAAAACCAGGTGGGGCAGTGTTCTTTATCTCTTCCAGGACCCATCCTCCCCCCAGGGGATCTCTGCTGTCCCTGGGCCATCCAGGCTCACTGCAGGGCTGAGACAAT
>JBBMKD010000001.1:111666176-111723462 GCA_037834095.1 Argya squamiceps
ACCGGTCATCCATCCATCCATCCATCCATCCATCAGCCATCCATCCATCCATCCCTCCATCCATCCACCCATCCATCCATCCCTCCATCCATCCATCCATCCATTCACAATCCATCCATCCATCCATCCATTCACAATCCATCCATCCATCCATCCATCCATCCATCCATCCCACATCCATCCATCCCACATCCATCCATCCATCCATCCCTCCATCCATCCATCCCACATCCATCCATCCATCCATCCATCCATCCATCCATCCATCCATTCACAATCCATCCATCCATCCACCCACTCATCCCTTCATCCACCCATCCATCCATCCATCCATCCATGCAGCTGTGGAGGGAGAGGGGATCCTTTAACCATCCATAATGGTAGATGTAGGGCCTGAGGTGGTTCTGCATCATCAGACCCACACCATCACAGCCGTGGAGAAATATTCATCATCTGTGTGTCCCAAAAAGAGAAAATCCCCAGACTAGGGAGTCCCAGAGCTTTCTAACCCAGCTGGAAAGCAGCAGGACTTGGCCTGTAATTCCCACTGCACACAGCAGGAGTATGTTCACATGCTCAGGGAGAAGAGTTAAGGTTTGTGTGCCCCACATTCCTTTAAAAAGTAAACCAAATCACCTTCCTGTCCCTACCCTGATTTGAAATGTAGAGAAGATGTTCTCCTGTGTACTGCCTGTTTTCTCACACATTAGTTTCTCTAGGAAAACTGGCTCTTCTTTCACCAATGATTATTGTGTTCTGCTGAGGGCAAAACCGCTAAAATTCTTTGTGGATGTGGAGAAATTAATTATTTTTTAGCTCAAGTCTGAGAGCATTAAAAAAGGGAAACTTGAAACCTTTGTTCTGTGCGGTTTTATTCCGCCCAGCTCTGAAGAACACAGAACGACGCCGTTCACTGGAGAGAGATGTACTCTATTATTTCAGGGGTTTATTGTTACCAATATAATTTGGGAATGTGCTTTGCTCCCCATGGAAAAAGAACTGTTTCACGATGTACTGTACTTTCTCTTCTGAAGTTCCAGGTCCTGCTGGATGCCAGCGGTTTGGAGAGGACGTTCATTCTCCTACAAAGGGGATAAAAATTATTCAGTGGATGTCTCCTGGTCACACACTGATCCTGTTTCTCCCACAGTGGAACCCACAAATAGCTCTAGCAATGCCTGCTGTCTCCTGTTTCTCCCTGTTTTCCATAAGGCCTGGAATCATGCAGGTGAAGGGGAGGTGGCTCTCAAGCTCGGGGTTGAATGATTACACCAAGCTGAGTCCTTGAAGAGCCTTTCTTTGTCCCAAATCCCTCACAGGCAAAAACTGGCCTAAAAATCCCTTTTTCCATAGGAATTCTGTGCTTGGAAGTGCCATGAGAATGTATCAGTAACATGGGATGGTGTAACAAAATATAGGATGTGCTGAACAAAATATGAACCTTACAGAGGCTGACCTGGCCACTGGGCACACCTGGGCTGAGACCAAAGATCTGGTCACTGGTCCAACCTTTAGTCAGGAACTACAGCAAGGGAATTCTCAGCTCAACACCACTTTCAGAGCTCTCCTTCCAGGAGTAATGAGATGCTCCATGAATTGATGTGGGTGGGTGGAGGTGCTTGGGGATATTTTTGTGCTTCTGGAGGTAGAGGGGAGTTTTTGTCTTCTTTTTAGTCACATTTCAGACAATAACAATATTTTTGGTTGCACTAGTTCTAAGAGGCCTTAATTATCTCTAAGTGGAGAAAAACACGATCAATAGGAATGAAAAGAAGATAAAAGAAGGCTGTTCCTCTATCTCTGTTTCAAGAGGAGCTCAGAGAAAATTTTGGAGGATATGTTACTTTTAACCAAAAAAGGAGAAAGCTGGCAGGCAGCTGATTTTTGTGCCTTGTGCTCACATCTCAGGGGTGTTGCACACTGTAATGACCATGGTGACTTAATGAGCAAAACCTCTCCTCAGTGGCCATGAGATAGTGACAACCAGAAAGTCAACATCCAGCAAGGTCAGATGTCCTGCCCCAGACTTTTCTTTCTGATCTCTTAAAATATGACAGATTCCAGGAGTGACTGTGTGTCTTTGGGCTGAAACTGCTTTCTTTTTGCTCAAGATTGAGTGGTTATTTATATATATATTTATATATATACATATAAAAGGCTTTCTTTATAAAATTTGAGAACAATGTTCTGACCCTGCCAGCTTTTCCTGAGAAATGCAACCACTGTGAGGTGGTTTGTTTAGGATGGAGTTATTTTCTGGGAGAAGTTACCCCCCAAAAAATGTTCCTTATTGAATATAATTTTAGTTAAAGTGGACAAATGCTCACCATCCAAATATACATTTTTGTTCCAGAAATGCCTGGATGTGGCACTCAGTGCCATGATCTTGTTGTCAAAGTGGTGATCAATCAAAGGTTGGACTCAACAGCCTCAGAGGTCTTTTAAACCTAAATAATGTTTTGATTTTTTTAAATGATTGAAGTAAACTTTTAGCCCAGTTTTCGTAACCTAAAGACGTACAACTTAGTATATTCCTGTATACTCCTTTATCAAACTCTAATAGAACAATTAATTTACCTTTAAAAGCCTTTTTATATTTTTTTGGATTTAGAATAAATATGGCAATGAAAAATGTCATACTTCTCTAAGAGGGAGAAAAGTCATGTTCTCTTAAAACCTGAATTTTAATAATTTCAGAGTGAAAGTTAAAATTAAAGAGAGATTTTAGAGCAAATAGGTGCAGAAACCAGGTTGGAAAAGTAATTTAACATATCCCTTAGTTTCAACTGGAAATTCTGTCACATGGTAAAAGCTTCATCCTTTCCCTGACATAAAGAGCTTTGTCAGGAAAGTTTGCAGAAGCAAAATGTTCTGCTTTATTCATCTCACAAATGGATCTCAATCTCTAGTAACCTTAATAGCAAAGGTTACGTAAGGATTGTTCAAAATTCAGTTTTCATAAGGAAAAACCCTGGAGAACAAATGATATTAGTCCCGAGGAAATTACTTTTACTGCATATATGTGACTGTAACAGACTGAGAGCAAAAATCGATGGCTTATCCGTACACCAAGTACCCTGGAGATTATGAAAAAGTGGAGCCTGAATAACTTATTTTACTTTCTCAACAAGCACTGGGACAAACATAAAACAAAAGCAGGAAAAAAAAATCCACCCACTCTTTGTGCCAGGTTCAGCGCTTGCAGCCCTTGGCCTTATTTGCCCAATGTCTGTGGCAACGCTGCAGAGCTCCTGGGCCTGAGGGAACACCAACCTCTTTCTAAGGTGCTCAACAAGAATCTGAGAAATGCAGGTTTTTGCTCCAGTGCAGATTTCCCAAGTGATCCTCAGGAATCCATTTAATCACCCTGTGTATCAATTCCCTATACTACAAAAGGGGGCTGCTTTTTCACTTTTTTTTTCAATGATGTTTGGCAAATGTATTGTAAAATTCTACAGAAGGTAAACAGCCGTGGAAAAAAAATATGATTGTGTATATATGTGTGTGTATGTATATGTATATGTATATGTATATTTCTTTCTCCCCTTTTTCTGTCTTCTTTTAGTTGCCTTTATTTGTGATTTTAGTAGAAAGAAATGATACAGGAGCCTGTGGTGTCTTGAGAACTAATTGCATTGGTGCTTTTTTTCTATGTAAGGCAATTGGGTTTCTCTTCTGGCTAGAAGCAGTACATTTACAGTGGAAGCTGCCCTAGAAAATACACAGCCTGAGTGTCTTGTTGTAGTTTTATATGGTCATTTGACAGGGGAACATTGGTCTGCCAATTGTTGTAATTTAGCTCAGTTTCTATCATAAATTCTTTGGTTTTTACTAGCTGATCTGGGCAACAGATTAATGTTGGTTTTGAGTAGCTGCACAGATGACTCAACTTTGCCAAAGTAATTTGCAGTGCCCTGTTTCTGGGTTCCTATAAGTCAAGAGGGTGATTTTAAGGGTTCTTAACACTCCCAGTCTGACTCTTCTGCCCAGATTGATTCACAAATAAAACCCTGGCATTTGCTGTTGTGCCATGGAGTTGTTAAGTCAGGGTTACTCAACCTGCAACTGGTTTTACTATAAGCATGTGAGAAAGAGAGGGTATAAGCTGGCAACTCTTCAT
Source organism: Argya squamiceps (assembly GCA_037834095.1). Lineage (NCBI taxonomy): Eukaryota > Metazoa > Chordata > Aves > Passeriformes > Leiothrichidae > Argya > Argya squamiceps. The sequence goes on from JBBMKD010000001.1 coordinate 111,670,297, forward strand.
GTTTTGACTCATGAGGTGCAATGGATATAGATATAGATATAGATACAGATACAGGTATAGATATAGATATAGATATAGATATAGATATAGATATAGATATAGATATAGATATAGATATTTAACAATGTTTTTTTCCACTGGAAGTTACTTTGGTGCTGGGGGATGGCAAGCACATTCTGAGACTCGGAGTCAATTTAAACAATCGTGTTGGGCACCATATCCACACCAAATGATGGGAACAATTTATTCAACTAATTTTCAGCCTGTGACAGCCCAGGAGCACATGGCACTTGGCCACATGGGCAAATGACATCATGCTTGGCTTGGCAAGTTGGGTGGCAGCTTCAGTCACTGGGGGTGTGTGTGCCACCTTGTCACGGCTGGGTCCCGTTCTCATCCTCCCTATTTCAGCCCTTCCCTTTTCATCTCAGGTTTCCTTTTTTTGTCTTTCCCAGGCAGCGTTGCTGTGGCAATGGTGTCTGTTGACCATCCTGCCTTCCTCCCACCAGGGCCACCCCTGCCAGCCTCCCACCTGAGAGGGTTCACCAGCCCCAGGAGCTCTCCCCTAAAGCCACTTTGTTGATGTTCTCTGCTGTTGAGGTGTCTCTGGACAGTGCAAGTGGAGCCCCTGGGCTGGAATCCAGTCTTAGGTTGCTTACTGTTGGAATCCTAGAAACTTAGAATTTGGGGGTTTAGTGTATAGTAATACATATGAGTCAAGATGGAGGATTTGGGGCGTTGTCTTTGTCCTTCTTCTTTGCCTTCTTCTTCCTTCTTCTAACATGGGTTTGGGTGGTTTTCTGTAATTGGGTGAAAAAGGTCCACATTGCAGGCCTTGGGTGGTCATTATTGGGTCAGAAATATAAATAATATAGGTGTCACCTCGTTATTGGGTAATTATCTCTTAAATAACCTTGGTAAGAGTTAGAAGCATGCCATTTTACCACTTTTCCCTAGCTTGCTAGTGAAGCTCACAGCTTGTGAGCCTGTAAATACTGTAAATAGATAAGGTATAATAAACATTCCAAGTACAAACTCAAGTTTGGTGTTTCCCGAGTATTATTCATCCTAACCTTAATAGAGAAAAAAAGAAGCCAAAAACTTTTACAAATGGTGCCTCTTGTGTTTTCCATGCAAAGTGTCTGCAGGAAGCTGCTCAGCCAAAAACTCAAGGGATCTGTCAGCGTTTGTAGGCAGGGATGTGGCGTGGTAGGCACAATACTCTGGTAACTGCAGTGTTTGAATCTGTCTTTTCACAAGCCAAGAGCTTTTCTGAAGTGACTAAGTTATGATTTTGATTTGCAGAATCCTTTTCTCTTGAATAAACCACACTTTTTCATGTCCTTTTGATAGACAAAATAGTAAACAGGCCCTTTCTCCTTCCTGAAAATCTCCTCTGTATTTAGACTTGACCTGAGCCTGAGGCTGTCCAGCATTACTTTACCAAGGTTAAAAACACAACTTCAAACCCACTTCCTATTTCCAGGACAGAGGTTTTTTCCAGAAAAATTGTACAAGGAGAATCATAGAATGGCTTGGGTTGGGAAGTACATTAGAGATCACCTAATTCCAACCCCATGCCATGGGTAGGCACACCTGTCACTAGACCAATTAACTCAGTGCTTCATCCAACCTGGCCTTGATCACTTCTAGGGATGGGACATCCACAATTTCTCTGGACAACCTGTTCCAGTGCTTCACCACCCTCACTGTAAAGAATTTCTTCTGGAAAAGCAATGTTACTGGTTCCTCTTCATGCACCTTCCTAAAGCTTTTTTGATTTATTGCACTTCTGATGGGACCCACTCAGCAGTTGTAAATATTTCTTCTCAACAAGACCTCAGTGTATAGAAGGACCTTTTATAGGCTTTGATGAGTGTGTTGAAATGATTAATTAAAAAAATGGTTCCACAAATATCTAAATGCATAATCGAATATATTTTTAATGAATTATGTAACAGTCTGTCACAACAGGCTATTTATATGAGACATTTCCATTTGACACAAATTATTGCAGCTGTTTATTAAAATAAGGATTAATCTCGTGTATGTTACATGTGCATGTTATTTTATACTTTATCACAAAGAAATGCAAGGTCAGACTTAAATTATAAACTTCCATATGTGGTGTAGCTAATTAACAGATAAATGGATCTGAAATGGGTGGAAAAGAATATCTACAGAGAAAATATCTGGGAAGAGGCAATATCATCTATTCTTGAAAACCTGTTATTTAACAAGAATTTACCTGAATTTAATTTGAAACTTCTACAAGGAACAGAATTAAGACTGTAAGAGAAAATTGCACAGTAATGTGTTAGTAAACTGAATTTCCTCTGTGTGCCATGTAATCACTGGGTACCTGGGCCAAGGATTCTGCCTGACATTGCTAAAAATACTGTCCCAAGTATGTATTGTATGCTGTATCTTTTGTCCAGTGATCCAGTAGATAATAAGTGGAAAGGTAGTAGTAAAGTTGATGAAAACTGTAAATGGTGGAGTGGATAGGATTGTACCCAATATACCTAATAATTTTAAGCAGAAGAATAATAGATTCTATGTGAGCTAGTACTAAACAGTCCTTTGGGAAATTGTTGTGAATAATCCTCTGAAAGCATCATCTCATTGTCTGTAGAGTTCTAAAAAGCAAGTTGGATCATGAAAAAAAAGAAGAAATAAATACAAACTGGAAAGGAAAACCTTGTGTCTGTGCTAAACTCCTTGGTGTATTTATATCCTGAACATTTTACAATTCTGGTCATGGTTTCTCAGAAAGAACCTCAGTGAATAAAAAAGGTGTGGAGAAGGGAAGGAAAGATGGCCAAGGACACAGAGTAACTTGTCTGCTGGGTGAGAACAAAGTATGCTGTATTTTTATCTTGGAAATGAAATCAGCACTAACAAGGCTAACATGGATGCTGTGAACTGTATGAACAGGGAATAAGTCGTGGGATTTCTTATCATACCAAAATTAGGTGATACCCAGCAAGATGATTAGGTAATAAATTAAGACACGCACTCAAAAAGTAGATTTTTATTGACTGTTTTATTTGTGTTGTAGAGTTCACAGCCACAAGATGCTGTGGAGGTTAAACCATAACCAGTCTTGAAAGGAAAAAAAGTGGATCAAAAGATCATACTTTTGTCAAGAAAAGAAGCTCAGATGCGGCTGAGGCTGAGGACCTGTGTGGTTTGTTGGGGCACTGGGGACACTGGGGACACTGCTCCATGTCCTTCCCAGGGCATCTACCACTTGGAGTGGGAGACCTTTCATCCCATATGAGCTTTTGATCTGGTCAAACACAGCTGCTCCAATGTACCCTCTGATGTGATGAGATGGAAAGAAAATATTGCTCTTTACAGGCAAATGTGTTTTTCTCAGTTTCTATATTGATGGATTTATGTAGACATAGCCACTGCCAAAAATACATGTCTAATTGCTCTGTGGGGATAATTTTCTCACTAGGAAAAGAAAAAGTATTTAATCTAATTTAGTATTTTACTTAGTAAAGGAACTTACCAAACCAAGTTATTTCAACAATTAAAAAAAAATTTAAACAAGTATTTTAAAAATAAATTATTTCAATCATTTCATTTAAGTGAGAGGACATAAGGTTTCTACTTATCATATCTTAGAAATACCCCAACCTATCAAGTAGCAGTATAAAATGAAATAGAATAGGTCAGATTCCTGTAGAACTGTGTAGAGGTTGAATTTGATTTTAAATAATGCTTTACATCCTTTCTGTCAAAGCAATCAGAGTACTTTGGACTTACATGGCTTAAATCTCAGCTGGGGTTTGGAAGCTTTTTTATGTATCATCACAAAATGGTATTTTTTCAAGTTCATTTTTATAGACTTTTTTTCCCCTGTTGCTTTGGGCATGAATTACTTTTCCATTCCTGGTAACTAAAGTCCTGGGTGGCATTCACTGTCTTGAAGTAGCAACAGGAAATGGAAAAATTACAGTTTATTTTGTTGCAGTTGGGTACCTTTAAAAACGTTTGTAGACACTGCGGTTCTATTGAGACTTTCAGTGAACTGTTGCACGTTCCTTAATTACAGAGAAAATCAGGTCAAGAAATGGATTCTATCCCCAAACATTATTTTATTTCTGCTAAAGCCACACTGTGGTAAGAAATAGCACATCCCTTCTTTTCCCGTTAGATGAATTTCAGTTTGCACTGTCAGAGACCAGCATGTGATGTGGAACCTAAGCCAACCTGTGGGCAAAACATCTCCAGGCAGACATAAAATTATACCAGGAACAAATCCCTTCCATGTATACGTAAGAATTTCACTTTTCTTTGGAATAATCATGATGTAACTTCATCAATGATACCTGCTTGAAGATGTGGATGTCCTTGCTTTCTGATACAATTGTTCTCTGAATGAAGATGTGAATAACTCCTGGTCTTCATTTTACTTTCAGTTTTGGGGGAGCAAAGGGACGAGGCAGATGGGAGCTCTTATTATGTTCCCACTGTTTATGCTGGGGAGCTGCAAGTGGGATGTCACATCCTACTTCATCCGTCACAGTGAGTCAACGCATGTGAAGAGTTCAAGATGTTCCCTTCAGCAAAGCGAGGCAGAGCCCGCCAGGGAGAGGAACTCGGAGGTTTTGTGTTCACAAATAACTGCAACTACTTCAGGAAACAGCAGAAGTGCAAACCTGAACAACACAACTCCCTTCCAAGGTCAGACAGCAGCTCTCGGGGAAAAACGACCAAGGATGAGATGTGCCAAACCCAACCACTGCTCTGTTTTGCTTGTCCCACCCAAGCAAGGGGGAAGAAATAGAAATGACTCAGAAGAGACAATGAAAATTATTAGCAGTGTGAAAATGTTCCTTGACAGAGTCGATTGTACAAGGTGAAAGTAGATCGTTGCTCAAATGTATAGCAGGAAGCACAGCAGGTCTGTAAGGGAAAGTCTGATGGAGATGATGGCAACAACTTCAAAATCTTCTATCAGGTTATTTTTCCTCATATTATTCCACAAAGAAACCCTGATGGAACTTACCATAGAATGGTTTAGGTTAAAAGGACTTTAAAGATCATCTGATTCCACCCCCTTGCCACAGGCAGGGACACATTTCACTAAAGCAGGATGCTCAATGCTCCATCCAGCTTGGCCTTGAACATTCCCAGGGATGGAGCATCCACAGCTTCTCTGCTCCAGTGCCTCACCACACTCACAGTGAAGAGCCTCTTCCTAGCATTAAAAAAGCTCACTGCTTTTCTTTTTCATAGAAAAAACCTACTGCTACAAGATATTATTAAACAGTGTGCTGATAGCAGTGAAAACAGCTACAGTGGAGTATGAAAAATGGAAGCACTTGTTTTCCAAAGGATGCGGTTTTATGAGAGCTCAACACTTGCACTTCAGGATATAAATTGAGAACTAATTAACTTTCATCTTAGTCATGAGGGTGTTTATTTCTTGCACTCTGTAGTTCTCTGTAAAGCCCCGTCAGATACTGGCATAGACTGGTTGTCTTAGGTTGCAATGCAAGATGTAACCAGAGGTATGTATTCTATTACCAGCTGTTAAAACCAGGTGGAGCAGTGTTTCTTTATCTTCTCCATGACCCATCCTCCCTCCAGGGGATATCTGCTGTTCATGGGCCATCCAGGCTCACTGCAGGGCTGAGACAATTCCATCATCCCATGGGGAGATGCTCCACCCAGGGGGAGGAGCCCAGCATTCCTACCTGGTTACAACCTGAGATTCAGAACACCAGCACAGCCTGTTTGCACTGGGAACCCAGTGCAAGACCAGACCCATCTCAGCACCACTGGACCTTCAGAGGAAACTACACCCTCCTACAGGATCATCTCTGCTCCAACAGAACCACATCTGTCACTCCAGGAGGACTTAATTGGACTGACACCAACACCCTGACCAACAGGGTGTCAGGTTGTATTCTGACTGTCTCAGTGTTTTCTTTTTGTTTGTTTTTTTTTACTACTTTTTTTTTTTTGTACTACTGCATTTTTATTTTTAATATTCCTAGTAAAGAACTGTTATTCCTATTCCCATATCTTTGCCTGAAAGCCTCTTAATTTCAAAATTATAATAATTGGAAGGGAGGGGGTTTACATTCTCCATTCCAAGGGAGGCTCCTGCCTTCCCTGGAAGACACCTGTCTTTCCAAACCAGGAGACTGGTGACATGTCTGACCACATGTGACAATGCTCAGTTGGTTGGATCATGGTGCAGATAACACCAAGGCTGTGGGTACAATCCCTATATGTGTTTACTTAATATTTGGACTCCATGATCCTTGTAGGTCCCTTCCAACTCAGAACATTCTGTGAATGGCCTGACTGGATATGGCAACACTCCCACAATGTGGAGAGCATGGGATTGGGTTGTTCCTCTTGTACTTTATCCTATATGCTTGTTAATCCCAACAGTGATAGGTAGGAAGAGGTTATGTTTTCATGAAGATTCATGTACTGAGCTGAGGCTGAAATACAGAGCAAAGCTTAGAAGACAAATTCTTGGAATCTGAAGTTTAAGGAAAGAGAATGCAAAAGATGTTGGGTTTGGGATCAGACCACAGCCATCTGATCCATTCTGCATTTCATGGTGTTATTGTCAATAAAATATTCTCTGAAGTGTTGTCTCATGATACTGTCCAGGCCAGAAAGGCTCTTAGTTGCTCAACATCAATACACCAGAAATGTTGTCCATAAAAACGTTTGGAATTGTTCGTCTGACCTCACAGCTCTGTGTTTTCAGTTTAAATCCCTGAGCATTTACCAGGTTTGTGGGCAGACTCTGCAGCCTGCACTGAGCAATGTTACTGCAGCAACATTGCCACAATCTATAGAAAGCAAACAAAGCTTGGAGAGAGGTCAGGGTTTTCCAGTGGTGTTGGCCACGCTGAACAAGGGCAGTCTTGGGAGAAACACGATCAGTTCTGATGGCAGTAAAGAGTGGAGGAAGGCTAAGATGAGCCCCTGAGGAGAACTGGATGATGTAGGCTGGAATAGGACCACATCTTCAGGAACTTGCAGATAAAAGAAGGATATTTGGATGGGTTACTGGAATTTCTGTGATCCCAAGAGAGATGTATGGGGTTTGTGGGGGCTTGTGCAGACTCTGGAAGGCTGTTGGTGTTTATAGGACTATTTCCCTCTCCTTCTTATCCCCGAGATTGTATTTTATGGAAGTAAACCTCCTGCTTCTTTATCTGTGACTGTTTTCCATCTGGTACAGGAGCTTTTCCCTCCTGCCCCATGTGTTGCAAATGAGTGGTTCAGGTTAATTAAAGAATAACTGTCAAAGGTATGGGCAAAAAGCAGGTTTAATCTAAATTTGACCATGTTACCTGTGCATCCCTGACCAAATCCCCTCTCCCTTCTGAGTAGCATCCTCCTCCTGCTGTGATCTCAGGAGCTTTTCCTCACCTGAACTGTTGCTGCTGTGTGAGAAGGAGGGAAGGGGACAGGGCAGGGGCAAAGCCTTCCCCTGCAGCACAGGAAAGCAAACAGAAGTGAGCAGTGAGAAACCAGGCAGGAGAGCAGTAGCAGAGGACTTTGGAGGTTGCTCAGATTCTGGACCTCCTCTCTCCTCTCATTCTGCAAAGCAGAGATCCTGGGGTGCTCAGCAGCCAGCTGCCTAAGGCAAAAGTTGATTTTGGCTATACATAAATCCAGCCTATAATTGCCTACATTTGTTTGAGCTACACTCACCTCTGTGGCTTACAGCAATACCTTGAGTTCCCCTCATGTTGTCTGGACACTATTTTTGGGGTGTGTGGGAGGGCTAAAGGGAGGAAAATTGAAGAGAAGGGGTCTGTTGTCCCCAGCACAGGAAGGACATTGATCTGCTGAAGTGATTCAAGAGGTCACCAGGTTGATGAGAGGAATGGAGCAACCTTGCTGTGAGGAAAGGCTGAGAGCACTGGGATTGTTCAGCCTGGAGAAGAGAAGCTTCAGGGTGACCTCATTGTGGCCTTGCAGATGGAGAGAGACTATTTACAAAGGTCTAGAGTGACACAAAAAGGGGAAATGGCTTCAAACTGACAGAGAGTAGGGTTAGATTAGATATCAGAAACAAATTCTTGTGAGGGTGCTGAGGCCTCAGCTCAAATTGCCCAGAGAAGCTGGGGCTGCCTCACCCCTGAAAGTGTCCAAGGTCTGTTTGGAGCTTTGAACAACCTGGGATAGTGGAAGGTGTCCCTGCCCATGGCAGGGGTTGGAACTAAGTGATCTTTTAGCTCCCTTCCAGCCTAAGTCATTCTGTGACTCTGTGATTGCTGCCGCACCCACAGAAAGCTCCTTCACATTGCCAAAGTTGTTTGTCTGAGGCTTAGACAAACATCTTGGAAAAATACAGTCTCTTTTCTTGTGAGCAGCCCACAGTCAAAGCGCAGGCACGTATTTATCAGAAACCTATCATGTACCAGATGGCAGAATAAAGTGGTTGTTTAAACACACTGTGACTTAGGGTAACCTGGCATAGCACATTCTCAAAATACGCCGCATGTGTTTCTTCACAGATCTCAACTTAAGTATAGCAATGAATAACTTCTTCAAAATCCTGGTACAACAACATGCCTTTTGTTTCCTGCGTGTTATCTAAGAGCTGCTGCAGCAAATGAAAGGATGGAATTAGAGCTGGAAATCAGCATTGCTGAAGACAGTGCTGAAAGTAAATTTTCTTTTAAAATGTAGGCCTGCAGCTGTGCTGTGGGTGAAATCCTGAGGGATTTGCCTTCCAGAGTCTACCCAAAGCACTCAGCTGCCATCAGGTTGTCTGGCTGCTCTCCTTCACAGGCAAAACCTGTGCCTTTCACAGGATCTGGCCCAGGACAGAGCTCTGCCTCTGCACAGAGGTTTTGGTCAGGTGTGGCAAGAACATGTGGGAGAAGAACTGGGAGCTGTGGTGGGTTCTCATTCCCCTATTTCAGGGCTCTGTGAGGAAGTTATATCAGTCCACGTGGCCAAAATATTCTCTCCCCAAAATCCAGCTGTGAAGAACAGCCCTCACTCCCCACCTTAGGGGTCTGTGTTAGACTTGCTTCCACTCATGCATTATGGAATAAGCTCAGCAGCTTCACGAGACAATGCTTGTGGTAAATCTCCTCAATAAACAAAGCAAAACATTTTTGGGGAAAGGCAACTTCCTCCTTATTTACTGTATATCACTGCCTTGTACTAATGTGTCAATATTATGGGACTCAGAGACCTGGATGAACTCCCCAAAACTTTAATCATTGATAATCTGCACCAACTTCCTTAGGGTGAGCTTCTCGGAGATTTTGACCAAACTCAGCACTTCATAAGAAAACATTCTTATTGAATTTTGGCCCCTATCCTTCTGTAGTTTCCTAATTACCCTTCTCAGTTCCTAAATCTTCAAGCAGAGAGAAAAATGGAAAACATTTCACATGAAGATTTTGCTACCGGTTTGATTGTTTTTCCCTTCTCTCTCTGTTACATAACTGTTTTTCCCTTCACTTGGAAGAAGTGTTATTACTCACATGTGATGCATAATCCTCTCCCACACCTCCCATGTCTGCTTTCCCTCCTGAGCATGAGCTACTAAATTTTCTGACAATATTTTTTGAATTACTTTCCACGTCTGCTGATGCTGTGAGGGGAATAGAGGCAGCAGAGTGAGCAAGGGGGTCTCTGCTGTCGCTCGCCTGCTGTCTGAAGAATTATGAACTAAATTTTGCTTGCAGAATCTCCACCTCAAGTAGAGGCCAAAGAGACTTTCAGACCTCAGCTGGTCCTCCTTATGACAAATGTTGTTTGCCAGATTTATTGGTTTGATGCCAGTGAGAGAATCTGCAGTCGTGGCTCTCAGAATCCAGCGGGTGACAGTCGGAACAAACTGAGTGGGCTGGATCTGAACGTGACTGCAAGACAATAAACACAGAACACTCTCAGTGCAGCTACTTGCATACAATCTCTCTCTGGAGGGAAAAAAACAACATACTTTTAAATCTGTCAACAATGGTTTTATCAGGAGACAAGATTTCTTGTGAGAAGTACCCCGTTCTGTTAAGCATATGGTCAACAACTTGCTGTGTCAAGCGAGCAGTAGCACGTGTCTGGGAAATGCAAAACACCACAGGATCAATGAAAGCAGAAGAAATGTTCAACAACCAAAAATGTATTGGAATTTTCTCTCATGTCAGTGCAGGGCCCAGCATAAAACCTCAATGTTCTTGGTCCCATTTAGTGTTTTAACCTTCTTGATCCTGTTTCTATCATTAAAACAACTTAATCTTTGCCTTGTTTATATTGCTTTGTAAAATTCTGCTTTGTGTTTTCTTGTTTTGTTTTGGTTTTGGTTTTTTTTGGTTTTTTTAAAATCTGTGTCTCACCACTGCTCTTTCCCTGTAAGCTAAGCATATGTCTTGTAAACTGGTTTGCCATTATCTGAAGGTTCCCTCTCCTCCTTCCCAGCTCTGAGAATGAAAGATATTTCCTTCAGGTGTTTGCCAGAAATATACAATGATTTGGGACCAAATGATGAGGAATGGCACCTCAATACTCTCTCAAGACTTGTAGTCTGTGGTCTTTTTGCTTTAATTTTTCTTCCTCTGTGATAACCAGATGGTGAGGGGAAAAAAAGGGGCAAAATACAGTATTTTTGTATTTAGGTTTTAAAGTGGTGAAGGCTGGGCTCTGCAGACTTTTCTCAGGTTTGTGCTTCTTAGGACAGCATTTTAGGGGCTGAGGAGCTTGTGGCAGGAGAAATCCTACCAAACCCTGGAAGGGTAACCTTAGACACACTTGGGACCTTATTTGTCTAAAACTGGAAATCACAGAGAGGAGAATAATTCATCAGGTGCTATTCAGTAGTTAATTTTCACCTCAATTATACCAGAAAGGAAAGAAAGCAAGTCATACTATCAAGATCAATAGTAGGATGGGATTAATTGAATTTTTTTTTGTTCACTATCCTAATTTATAAACAAATATAACACATGGAATTAATAAATGGTGTTCATGAAACTAATAGTCCATTCCTATCCTTTTAGGGTACTAAAAGGGGTTGCTGAAAAAGAAAAATAAAACAGCACTTTAAAATAAAGCAATGTTTATTAAAGTAATTGAAAATAAGTAATTGAATAATTTAAACCAAGAAAGTCAAAAATAAACAGAAGAATAACAGTTCATGAGGTAGAAAGGTGAGTGAAAGTATATGTCTTATTGAAAAATATACCTGTCACTGGTTTTAACAATATTTCCATTTCTATCTGAAAGAAGAAACTTTTTTTGCTCAATATTCAAGCAATGCTGCACTTTCTAGTCTATGACCAGGTCTCTTGGGCACTGCACTAATTAGTTAAGAATTAGTAAAAGAAATAACGAGTAACGTGGAATGACTTCAGTAGGAAACAGGATTTCATTGTGGCATTATTTAGCCTATCACTAAGAGCACAGAAAACTTCAAAGGATATTTTTATCCCATAGTTTCAAGACAAGAGTAAGTCATTATTGAGATAATTTAGTAATCAGACTTAAAGGGATAATTCAATATGTGTTTATTTAGTGAAGGCAAATTGTCTCAAACAATAGTGTTTTCTACTTAATATCAAAGATCGTTAAAAATAAAAAAAAAATAGAATGGATAGTACAATACAGTCAAATAAAGACAGTTAAATCTCTTAAGAAATATTCTTACAAAATCAAAGTATAGAATTTGGAAAGAATGTCCAAGGTCATTTGCCAGTGAGTGCTCAAGGTCATACAGGATCTTTGTGCATATTCCAGAGAAGGCAGAATAATTTTCAGGAGGGTTGAGTTACAATAACTCTGTTTTGTATGACTGTCAAAATGGCTACAGGAGCTCCAATTTATTATAGGATTAGTGCTAAAAAGAATGGAAGGTAAAAATTAATTCAGTTAAGTACCATATAAGGAGAAAGTTGAAATTAATTAATATGAATATGGATTAAATGCTTTCAGGAAGTGCAGTGAGGTGTAGTGCTGGTGTTGTTCTGCAGATTAGAGATGCTCTCCCAAGCCCTCATGACAAAAAGGAATAAATGCTGACCAATTTAAGGTGCACAAAAGAAAAAGAGAAAAAAAACCCCCAAACCCTGAGCTTTTGGTATTTATTTAGGGTAATCACTATCTGTTTTAATTATTGAGCAAGAATGGAAATACAGCAGGATTCAAAGGAGTGTGGTATTTGCACACATTGAATGGCTTCCATAAATAGAAATGCAGAACACATTTAAAATGAATGTAAAAACGGGTCCTACTTTTTTATTCAACATGAAGGTTTAGAACAAGACTCAGAATTATGAGGAAATTCTCCTTCCTTTGCCCCTCAAGCACATAGATGAGAGCTGTTATAAAAGGCAGTGAGGTGGTTTTTTTCCTTTTGCTTGTGTTACTTGATATGCAAACTCACATCAGAAGATGGGTTGGGAATGAGGTAAGCTGAACTTGTAGGAAGAGAAGGACAAAGCCTGGTTTAAATTAGTCATTAATTGCATTATGGTTAATGTCACAGCAGTGTGACAGCACTATGACTAAGGAGTGTGGCTTTAGCAGGGCTAAAACCTTCACTTTTCTGACAATTCTTCGACCTTTAGAATGAAAGGCAACCCTAAGACAATAAACTCAAAAATATGACTTAATACAAGTACTCTTGGGTGAATACACTGCAGATTATTGTCAGGCAAGAATACTGCAAGAATTATGACTTCTTTGTCATTATGACTTCAGCAATAATAAGACCAGTGGATAATGTAACTTAGTAAAATTAGGTTATGATAAAATTCAGCTTAAAAAACCAAAATGTCTTGTCTTCTTATGGTTGTTAAGAAAACCATGTCTTCTTATGGTTGCCTCACACTCCATATGTATTGCTTGTGTAAAACAGACAATTAAATTAGTTGATAGGGAAAATTTGTCTCAGATATCAAATGTAAATCCCATAATCCAGCCCTCTTATTGTTTTCCAGAGAACTGGAGGTTGTTTTTGGAGTAGCCTCTTTTCTCTTTTGCTTTTCTCATAGTCTTCTCAGTTAATACATGGAATGAGAATTCTGCACAGAAATCTGTGAGAGCATGCTAAGGGTATTGATTTTGGATAGTCCTGAATTTTTAGAACTAGGATTTGGATTCCAGTCAGGCCACTGTTCTAGAAAAGCAGATTTTTTCACTCCTCAAGGACAAATTTTTGCATCCTTTGAAGCGCAGAAATTCCCAGTGGAGTGTTTTAGTAATAAATATTGATTCATCTTCTCTCTGCCCTTTGGACTAAATTGCAACAGCCCCTCTCTTAGATGTCCTTGCATTTTGTCATGTGATTGTTGGTTTACGTTGGTACCTTTGGCAGGAAAGCACCAAACCCACAAATCTCTTTCCCACCAGTTCATCTTGGATCACAAGGGAACAACCTCCTGCTGTGCCCTGAAGAATTCCTCCTTGAAGAATCCTGAGCCTTCCTGGACTTCTTTGCCCTTCAGCACAGCCTCTCCTGTCAACCAGGCTACTAAAAAATCTGAAATTTGCCATCTGGAAGGTCAAGGTAGATGTTGCGCTGATCCCCCTCCTTACTTCTCAAAGAATTGAAAAGACTCTATAATTTGATTATCTTTGTAGCCCAAATAGCCTCCAACCATCACACTCCCCACCAGTCCCTCTCTGTTCACAAACAGGTCCAAGAGGGCATCTCCCCTGGCTGGTTCCATCACCAGCTGTGTCAGTAATTCCCTCCCACACACCCCAGGAACCTCCTGAGCTGTTTCCTCTCCACTGTGTTGTATTTCCAGCAGGCATCTGGTAAGTTGAAGTTTGTAGAGGACAAGGGCTAGCAATGGTGAGACTTCTCCCAGCTGGCCACAGGATATTTTATTGATTTCCTCACCCTGGCTGGGTGGTTTATAACAGAACCCCCATCTCTGATTTAATCAAATCACCATATCTGATTTGGTCTTACCCATAAACACTTGACCCTGTCATTGCCATCATTTAGGCAGTCAAAACTCTCCCTACCCCCGCCGCCCCCACCTCTCCTTCCTTGCACTTCCCTTCTGAAGAGTTACAGCCATCCACTGCAGCTCTCCAAGTGTGGAAGTCAAGCCCCCCATGTTTCCAGGATTGCAGATATATCCTGGTTTTCCAGCTCTGCAGTGGCTTCCTGCTCCTCCTGTTTGTTGCCCACACTGTGGGCACTGGTGTAGGTGAATTTCAGCTGAGCTATTGATGCTGCCACCCCTTTGTGGTGGTGACCATTTCCACACATGTATAACCCTTGTGTCTTTTCTGCCACATGGATTTCTGTCCCCTATCTCCACTAACAAGGCATACAGCAGGATCTCACCACCACCATCCCTCCAACACTGATGTGCCACCCCAGGCTTAGCTCTAGTGACCCTGGTTTATCTCCTTCCTCCATCAAATCTAGCTTAAAGCTCTTTCAGTGAGCCCTGTTAACTCCTGCACAAAAGGTTCTTTCCCACTTTTAAGACAGGTGTGCCCTGTCTGTGCCATAGACCAACCCACAATTAAAATTCTGACAGTGACACCAGGCTTGGAGCCAGGTATGGATCTCTGGACTCTTCTTGTTTCCTCCTTCATCACTCCCTGCAGCTGGAAGGACAGAGGAGAGCACTGCTTGTGCTCCTGATCCTTTAATCAGTTGTCCCAAGGACCTGAAGTGTCTCCTGAGGTTTCTTGTTGCAACTTGATCACTGCCTATTGAAAAAATCACCATGGATAATAATCTGAAGGCTGTAGCAGGGTAGGAAACTTTAACCCTGGTCCCAGGGAGGCAGCAGGCTTTCCTTAAAAACTGGGGAAGTCCTCATATTGGACCTTCTGTTCTCCTCAGGACAGTCTCCTATGATAATGACCCTTTTCTTTCTTTATGAAAGTGGTTTTGATGCAGGACATGGACCAACTTCACCTTGGGGACTCCTCCAACTTAGATGAACCATTGTGCTCATCATTGTCTGGTTTCCCTTGCACTGGAATCACATTGTACTGATTAACACTCTTGGCATTTTCTTGGATATCTTTGAAAATACCTGCAACAATATTCTTATTTATATTGCTAACAAGAACTCAAATTCTCAGATTTTACTCCTCATTTTTACAAAAATTCCTCTATTTTGCAGTAAATTGTTCCTGCTGAGATTCATGCTCATCACTTCCTCTAGAAGTCCCATGTTTGCTGCAGTCTGAGGGTCCCCTCTTGCTGAGGCAATAAAAACATGCAAGTCTCTGTGATGAAAGGCACACAAGGAGTGATATAACTGCTCTCATAACTCCAGAATGACAGGTCTGGAGTAGAACTGGGTATAAAAATGAGATTCTGTCCATAGCAAGATGTCTTCATGCTCTAAATTTGTATCCTCTGCTATATCACACAAGAAATTGGTAAGATAATGTATAAAGCTGGCAAGACTTCCAGCAATATTACATCACAGAGCTTTGCACAAAGGTAGAGTTCCTGTAGGAAAAGAATTTGTGAGCATTGGCTGGTCTCTTAAAAACAAAACCCTTTTGTACCTCCATGGCTGTGTGACTGTAGAACAAAAAAAATCACTGCAGTGTTTACCAAACTGATCTCAAAATCTGGGAACTTGTGTGGAAATAACACTTCCTTGCACGTGTTTTGAGTCACAGGAAGAGTGGCAGACTGGATGATTGTGTTCATAAACAGAAAAACTTTTCTCCCAGATAAAGTGGAACGACTGTGTTAACAATTCTCAGTGGTTTGGAGGCCTGCCTGTAGCCAGTCACATCATTTGTGGCTTCCTGGGTGTATTTGAAAGTGTTCCTCATAAAAGGTCTCATTCATTTTGGTGCACAGAAGCTTGAATCAAAGACTTCTTTATACAACTCTTGAAAAGATGCTGTTGAAGTTGTGCTTTAAGGATAACTATGGTTGAGTCTTTGGTGCATTATATCAGAGCATAAATGGAGCAACACAACCACCTAAACAGCCAAAGTTTAAATTTGGGCACGGAAAGAAAAGTGGAAGTGTGAAAGACTGTCTTTTCTGTCTTCCAGAATATTTTGAAGAGACTATTTGTGATCAACAGCAATTGTGTATTTTTTGCCCAGAAGAGAAGATTTCAGACATCTAAGTGCTCTCTCTGAGGTTTCAAAGACCCACAATAATAAAAAATCCATACTAACCTTCATGTAAACAGGACAATGGCACATGGAGATGCAGTTTGTTACAGGCATATGAGGTTTAGAGATGGTTGTTTGCTTACAAGGTCATTTTTTATTAAGTGAAGAAAGGCAAAATTTCATATTCAGCAAAAGCTTTTGTCCCAGTGACATCACAGTAGCCTGTTCCATGGCAATTTCCCAGCTCTTGATGTGTGTTTTTCCAATGACCTCATACCCACTCTGCATTCTGGGCACTGGGTGGGCTGAAACTCCTGCACACGGAGACATGACAAGGACAAAACCTGATGAAACACGAAACAGACAGACTGGGAGCCAGGCAAAGCTGCCTCCAGGTGAGATTCCACCCCAGACTTGCAATAAAATCACAGAATCCCAGAATGATTTGGGTTGGAAGGAAACTTAGACCTCATCTCATTCCATGCCCTGCCATGGGCAGGGACGACTTCCACTATCCCAGGTCTCTCTAAGCCCCAGTGTCCAACCTGGCCTTGGACATTTCCAGGGATCAAGGGGCAGCCACAGCTTCTCTGGGCAACCTGTTCCAGGCCTCATCACCCTCAGGAGGAAGAATTTTTTCCATAAATACCAACTTCCCCCAGGTCATCTGTGGTTGAAAAAAGCCTGGCGAGCTGGGTGTGCCCACAACAGCCTGTGGATAATCACTGGCTCAATAAAACTGGGAACTTGACTTTTACCAGTGCAGAAGCTGCAAAAGAACCAATCCCTGTGATAGCATAGGGTTAAAATGTTTCTAAAAATCATGGGAACTGTATACAATAGATTCAGGGCAGGTGGAAAGAAAGGTTGGGCCTGGATAGGCCTGGGAAGGGAACAAAAAGTATGTAGGCCCTGGAAACTAAGGTTAGGTTTTGTCTTTACTACATCATGTACAGAAGAAACTGCACCTGCATAATGATCATGATATGATTGTTAAATGTAATGATTGTTTGGTACTTGAATATGATTATTGTTTAAGAATCATGAGAAATGATGTTTGGGGGCTTGATGGAAACTACAAGGATTCATGCTTTGATAAGATCAATGTATATGATAGAACAATATAAGTTTAATAATTAATATGTAATTATATAACAAACGGGTATAAAAACGTGTCCATTTTGAATCCATGTCAGAGTCAGATTTGGGTCTGTTCCCTGTATCCCTGATTCCAGAGCTCTTCAATAAAAGCACCTGCATATAATCATTCTGTGATTATGTGTTTCAACGCTAATACCTGAACAAATGCCCTCAACAGCAGAAGAGGGAGGTCCTTCAGCACATCTGTGTTCTCTCAGCAGCATTTTTGGTTTGCCTGGGCCATGGTTTGAGCAACTGCTCATTTGTCACACGTTGCATCTGGAGCTTCCCAAGGAAACTGGGAGATGGTCTCGTTGACATCTGGTCTGACATATCAGAGAGGACTTTGGCCTCCATTTCCCACTTCACTTCCTGAAATCATTATATGTCAAATGGCACCATCACCAGGATCAACCCAACTTTAAAATTTCCTGCAAAATCAGGAATCGCAAGAGCTGATTGCAATTCACAGGGTGTTTCTACTCTATTGCATGATAAAATAGACTCTTCTTCTCTTTTTCTATTTTTTTTTCCTCCTCTTTTTTTTTCTTTGTGCAAATGTTGGTAGAAAAAGAGCCTGCAATTTGATTCCTTCAAGTGTTTGTGTTGGGAGAGCTCTTGTCGCATATGTTCACAGAGAGTGAACATAAAAGGGGCCCGAGGATAGACAAAAAATCTGTTTGACTATCTGACAAATAGTTACAGAAACATTTTGCATATTTACCCATCTTCTAAGAGAAACATATTGCTGTGCAACAAAAATGTGTTTACTGTAAAACGACATAGACAGCAGCACTTAGAACACACTTGAAAGAGTTGGATTTTGTAAGCAGCTCATTTGCATAGAAACACAGGAACCTTTGAAGCCTCAGAGACAGCATCAAGGAATAAAAGACATCCACTGGGACCAGTCTGCATTAACCTTAGGTTTGTATGGTTTTCTTTTCCTCTTAGGACTGAATATTTCTTAAACTATTAAATCAATTCATGCAATCATTTCACGTCCTTAAAAGTGCAGTGAGTTACTGCCTTGCCACCAGATTACTCTAAATTCCTCTTGGACTGGTGCTAAATTTATATAACTTTGTTATATCACTGGCAACTTATATTTCTATAATTTCATGCAAAAGATATTCGTTCTCACTTATGGGGTAGTGCTCCTTCTCAGTTACAGCCTGAGACCTGCTGATTTTTACTGAGTTATCCCAATAGATGGTTGGCATTCATATTCATTTTCTTCTCTCTCCTCAGCCAGGCTGTGAGCCTGAGTGAGGCATCAAACTGAAGCCAAATTGATGTAGCATATTCAAATTTCAACCTTGTTACTGAAGAGAATTCCAAGAGTTTAAAAAAACGTCAGGCCCTTGAGATGGAAGAATAAAATGCTGGAAAAGAAAACTTTCAAACTCAGCAAGATCATGAGTTTTACCTCTGGGAGTTCTATGTAAAAACCTCTAAGTAGATAAATGAAAGATGTCCTCAAGCACTGATGATAATAGAATGGTAAATGTAGCTATTATGATGCACATAAAAACCCTGAAAATAATTCCATTGTGCAATTGAGTGGCTAAAATCCTTCTTCCCAATCCAACACTTTAAACAGCTGTGTGAGAAAAGAGGCTTTGGAAACCTAACCAACACAGCAAGTTACTTTTAGCTATTAGGAGATTAAATACATTTTGCTCAGGAATTTATTGGCAGAAAAGGGACATTTTTCACCTCTGTATAGTTCTGTTCTGACCACACCTGAGTTTAGAGCTGAAAGTTGTTGCCCTTTCTATTTACCTGTGTAGCAGTTCCTCTAATTTCCTCTGTGTTTTTGTAGTAAAGACAAGATTTTTCTGTTGGTTTCAGTGCAAGAGGTTTCCTGTTGATTTGATTGTACAGCTCTCGGACTTGCAGATTTGAACTTAAAGGTAAAAATAGAAATCTCTGTTAAATATTGCTCTCCCAGGAAGCATCTCACAGTGTTTCAGTGGTACTTGCAGAGGCTGGTGCTATCCTTGGTTTATGTTTTAAAAAGTGACACTAGAGCAGTCTGGGGGTAAAAGGAGACTGGAGCCAAGCAGGTCTAGCAAGGCCAAGTGCTAAAATAGTGCGTGGTCATGCTGGGGAAGGTGAGAAACAGCAAATTAATGTAATCACAAGAAATATGCACATTGGTGTGCATGATACGGGCGCAGTGTTCTGATGACACCCAGAAATGGAATCACTACAAAAATTACAGCTTTTCTATGTCTGTGGAGATCTAGAAGAACAAATTAAACTATCACCTATTAGAAATAACAGATTATTAACAGTGGCCCTGTTTTGGGATAGGGATGAACAACTGGGTTAGCTTCAATGTTGCTTTAAAGTTGTGTTTCCCTAGGATACAAGGTAATTTCTGTCTGCAGCTGAGTTTTCTTAATGCCTAATAATCACATAATAGTTAAAAAAGACATCCAGAATATCTGACAGCAACTGTTCTATGTCCAAGTAACTTTATGGTGGCTGTTTAACTCCTAAGATAGGAATATATATTGATAATAGCAAAGAGGAAGCATTGAAAGATGAAACCCTACCTAAAACCAGGCCAAGGAAGGGCAATTAACCCCTCTGTTACCAGTAGCATCAGTGTCCCAAGGGGTTTTCTTTTCTTATTTACAGGGTACATCCTGTCTGCACCAGCAGTGCTACGGGAAATGGAGTTCTAGCTGAGAGACATTTCATTCAGAGCAAATATTGGAACTTTTCAGATGCTTGCCTGCAGCTGTACAGAAAAGACAAACAGCCTTGAGACTAGGCAGCCCCTCAGAGCATTTTCTTTGCTCCATTTTAGCAAGGCAATGTGAATATCTATGCAGATGAGGAGCCAGAGCTCAGATGAGACATTAATAAAACCCACTGGGAATCAGGGACCTGATGCTGCCAGAATCCAAACTCTTTGTGCAGAGGGGGAGATGTGAAGGTGCACAAGGCTCTGCTGAACCAGGACACAGGGAGCAAGACCTGTCAAAGCCCTGTGTCAGCAGTGAGCTGGAAGGAGGCAAGAGGGCTGTGCAAGCACCTATAGAAATAATGTGGGGGAGGAAGACAGGAGGGGAAAACCTGCTCTGTCACTAAAAGCCCAAGATATATTTCACAGATGAAATTTTTGCTTCTGTAGACAGAATTTGTGTCTCAGAAGAGGAGGTGACCCAGTAGTGTGCACTCACAGCCCAGAAAGCCAAACCATGCCCTGCTCTGCATCCACAGCATTGTGGGCAGTGAGGGAGGGGATCCTGCCTCTCTGCTCTCATGGAAATCCACCTGCAGAGCTGCCTCCAGCTCTGCTGTCACCTGTGAAGGTTCTTGCTTCCTTTTTCCCTTGCCAAGGTTGGGATTAACACACAGGAAATGTAGGGTTTGAGTTTGGACTTGGATGTTTATTATTTCTTATCTATTTACAGACTCATGAGCCATGAGCTCTAACTAGCAAGTTAGAGAAATGAGGTAAAATGAAGCACCTCTGACTCTTTCCAAGGTTATTGAAGAGCTAATTACCCAATAAGGAGGTGACACCTATATTATTTATACTTCTGACCCAATAATGACCACCCAAGGCCTGCAATGTGGACCTTTTTTGCCCAATTACCAAAAACCACCCAAACCCATGAAGAAGAAGGAAGAAGAAGGTGAAGGAGAAGGACTCAGACAATGCCCAAAATACTCCATCTTGACTCACACATATTACTACATACTAAAACTCCAAATTCTCAGTTTCCAGAATTCGAAAACTCACCAACACAGGACAGATGTGGACCTGCATGAAGGTGATCACAGGGCTGGAGCACCTTTCCTATGAAGCCAGGTTGAGAGGGTTGGGTTGTTCAGCCAGGAGAAGAGAAGGCTCCAGAGAGACTTTGGAGAAGCTTCCAGTGCCTAAAAGGGGCTGCAAAAGAGCTGGAGAGGGACTGTTTACAGTGTCATGTGTTGATAGGAGAAGGAGTAATGGCTTTAAATAGAAAAAGGGTGGGTTTAGATCAGATACTAGGAAACAATTCTTTACTGTGAGGGTGGTGAGGCCCTGGCAGAGGTTGCCCAGAGAAGCTGTGGCTGCTCCATCCCTGTGAAGTGTCCAAGGCCAGGCTGAGGCTCTGTGCAGCCTGGGATAGGGGAAGGTGTCCCTGCCCCTGGCAGGGGGCTGTGCCCCTTGGCTCTGCATCTCCTCACTTCTGTGAGGATGTGCTCCAAACAGCTGCCAGAGCTCTTATCAAAAACCCAGCTTCTGCCTGCCTTTGTCCTTATCCACAGTGCCATTCCCAAAGCCACCTCCTCCTCTGTAAGAAAAGAAGATGCTCCAGGAACCTTCCTCCTCTCACCCCAGCGTGGGCTGACGATTTTTTAACCTCTAATCTGGTGTGGGAGTTTGACAGACAGACTCCAGCTCTGACACAGGAGGCCAAAAGCCTTTGAGGAACACAACTCTCTGCTTATTAAGCCTGTCCTATTCCAGCCAAGGAGTGCTCAAAATAATCTCTGGTAATAGCTACAGAAAGGGTCACTGCTTGAAAGAGACAACGTGATCAAGTGTCCCCCTGTGTTCTACTTTTCCAGCTTCTTTTTTTTTCCCCTTTGAACTGGAAGACCGTGGGCAGTGGGGATAATATTTCTTCGTGTATGTGGAAAATACCTTAACAGGAAAACTAATTTATTCAGACAGAAATATCTTCCTTTTCCTAAATATGCAGAAAATCAAATGCACAGTGGAGCAGCAAAAAGGAGGGTCTTCCTTGGTTGCAGTTTATTGCAGTGAAATTCCCTACTGTGCCAGAAGTAATGTCACAGTAATGAGTAATGTCACAGAGGTCCCGGGTAACTGCAAGTTTGGGGTGAATATCATGCCATATTTATTGTGAAACAGAATCACTGCTTTTAGGAAGGTTGAAAATGAGCTTTTCTACAAAAAAAAAAAAAAAGTGCATTTTCCTCCCTTGCAAGTATCTTGTATTTTGACATGTTGAAAGCGGAAGGAAATAATAGACTTGTGCATCAGGAATATCTCAATTGATTATACTGTTTCTGCTAAGGAATATTCTGTATGTCAAGGATCAACTCTGGGTGGAAAGGGTCACAAAATCCCTCAGCTGAGTTGTGAATAATCTACTGGAAGGCTTCTTCACTGAAACTGGAGTCAAACAAAGGTGTTTTGGTTTCAGAGACAGTGTAGAAAATTAAAACATAATTTGAAGTTCCATTGTTTTCCTACAGTGCTCCATAACCCTATAATATGCATATGGGGGGATTTTGATTTTCCTTTGTAAACATGCCTGGAAAATCACTATTTTCTGCAGTCCCAGATCCATCATTTCCTCTGTGGTCAGGGATTTTCAGGGCTTATATGATTCCAGTATAGGTCAATGACCCAAGTGCTGACACTTATTTCTCTCTTATGGATAATTTAAAAATTGTTTGATATGAAGCAAAATCAAATTTTGAAACAACTGAAAATGTTTACTATCCATCCAGCATCTTAAAAAACATTGTTTGCTCTTTCCCTGAGGTGCTGGCATTTATCTGATGATTCAGCAACAGGCTCAGTGGTCCAACCCACCAGATATTGTGGTGAGCTGGCTTTCCAGCTGTTCTCTGCTTGTGTTTGTGTGCACACCTGAAAGTATCAGCACGTTTGGTGCTGCACCAGCAGAAACATAATTCATTCTGTCACTTATTTGAGAAGCCGCTGTAAGTTATGTGTAAAAAAACCATTGAATAAATACATTTTGTGCCATAAAACTCTTATCACCTGCAAAGGCAGGTGTTGATGCTTTAGGAATACACACACAGAGTGTTGCAGGCTGCAGAAACTTGGAATGTGTTTGTGTTTCTTGTAGCTCTTCCTTTAGCATTTGATTATTTGTTCAGGGCCAGCGTGTTGCTGCTGCTTATCTATATATTGACAAGATTGGTTCCATGTAGAGCATTTGCCTGTATCTAACTTTGTTTGCAAAGACTATTTCAAGATGATGCCAGTGGGGGTGGGGATGTGAGAGGAAGAGAGGGAGAGAATATTTTTAATTAGTTTTGTGTGGGCAGGAGGGAGAGGACAGACGTACACTGTAAATGTATCATAATTTTTTTACATTTTTCTTGTGATCTCAAGCAGCAAACAGACCAATCACAGCAGCCCAGCAGCTTTATTTTGTGCTGTTTTTGGAAGACTTGGCGCTGCTAAGCACCCTCATTGTTGTTCCTGCCTGACATTCCCCGTCCTTGACATCTCCCTTGCCTGGAATCGATGATGACTGCTATCTCAGCCCTCAGGCTCCTCCACGGCTGCTTTCAACTGAGATTGCCTCGTCCCTTATTCTTTGCTGCCCTACTTTTGCCCCTCACCACCCCCTCTCTTAGAGTCCACAGCATCTCGGATCCAGCTCTCCGTGGAGAGAGGTTTTGAAAGGCGGGAGCTTTGCGCACCCGGCCGAATCCCTGGTGGAAATTTCCCCGCTCCTGGTGCGCAGAGCTGAGTGGGGCTGGCTGCAAACCATTCCCCTGCCTTCCTGTCTGCTCTGACCAAATGTGGCAGCTGGGGACCAGCACCAGGGTAAAACGGTTAAATATAAAAGCCAACGATTTGTGGTACCTCTGCCTTTCCCGACGGGCGCGGCCGATCCCGAGGAAATCGCGCCCGTGGGGGATGAGGAGCTCTGGTTTCTCCTTGGTGCTCGATTGCACCCCAAGGACACGATTATCCCATGCCAGAAGTCATCTTGTTAGACTTTATTGCTTAATTGAAACAGCACAGAAAAAAAATAGGGGGGAAAAATGGGGGAAAGGGAAAAAATAACAGATCAGGTGAGATATTGCTGAAATCATCGGAAGAGACGGCGATGGTTGGGGAGCTGCTGGCTATGTATGTTAATTAACCCTTCTCTGAGGAAAACCACAGAGCTGTGCTTACAAGAGAGATCTCCCCCCGCCTCTCACACTCACAGAGATGTGGTGGAGTCTCTCTCTTGGTATCTCATGCACCGCTCCAGGCTCTTGATGTCAAAATACACCAGCTGAGAATGTAGGATAAGAACAGCCATAGGCTTTCCTCTGGTCCTCAAGACATTTCAAATCTATACTTTCCTGATTAGTATAATACCCTGCTTCATCAGGAGCACAAATTTTTTTTTTTTTCTCCTTGGTCTCCAAATGGGCAACTTTTACAGCAATACGTGAAAAGCCTTGAAATAAAGAAAACAGAGAAAGGCAGAAAATTCACTTGGGAGCACAGAGCTGTAACCTATATTTACTTTTCCCGTTGTGAGAAACATTTAAACAATTCCTTAACATTTATAACTGCACATCTATTTGAAATAATTGAAACGGAAACGTTAAAAGAAATTACATTTTGCTAATCCATTTACAATGGTATAAATTGCTTCTCATAGCCAACTGCCAGACTTGCTGTTTTATTTAATAACTTTAATGCTGAGGTTCCCTGAGGCAAGGAGACAGTTATCCCACCAACTGCAGGAGGTTTTACTGAAGTGTCCCCTGGCTATTGTCCAGGGACTGTGGAGGAGCTCAGCTAACAGCTTCACTTGCATTCCCTGTCTCTGACAAAAATATGTTTTAATGCAAACTAATTCTAAGTGAAAGAGGAAAAGGTGTAAATGATGCACCCAAGCAAATCATACTGTCTTTTTGGTATATGATTGTGGCTGGGTGGACAACAATTTATCAGTATAAAATATGTTATCACATTTTGACAGCCAGCAACAGAGCAATGACCTTAGTCCCCAGCAGAATCACAAATACATCTCAAATTTAGAGGTCTCTCAGGCAGAAATAGTGTCCAGTAGGAAAAATCCCAAGCACAGCCCCTTGATACTCACTGCTTTACAAACTGCAACTGTTTCTGTAACTCTAATTCTCCTATTCAGTTGTGTCACGGGAGACAATTCTTTCTCCTCTCTCTCCATGATGAGCTGCTGCATTAGTCTGACTTTCTTTCCAGGCTGTGTGTAAATATGATTTTCCTGTCTCAGTTCCCCTTTTTCTCTGCGTGTGTTGGTTGAAGTGGAGTTCCTCAGGGCAGGGAAGATCAGGACACAGCCCATTTTCCCTGGTGTGGGATCTAAAATACCCTCAGTCCCTCGTTTATCCCATGAAGGACAGAGTTAGGCTTGGGCACACTGTCAGTTCCTGCAGCTTCAGATTTGTTAGAGGAGCCTCAGGTTTCTCCAAAATCTGAAAAATTTCTGATTGATCAAAATGAATCCACTTTTCAATAGACTCTGCACATTCAACTGCTGCCAAACATTGTTTCTGAGGTAAGAAGAACTTGCACTTTCTTACAGTGTGGAAGACTGCAGAACAACCTGTGAAATAAGTTTTTATAAGTCTTTTAAAGAAAATATAAGGAAATTAGCAAAACGTACTAAAAATATGTGGAATCCATGCTTTTGATTAAAAATACTTAAATGCTGTCAAAATAGCAGAGATGTTCCCAGCCATGTTTGTGTTTTCAAATTGTATTGATCCAAACTGCTCACCATCTTTGACTTCTATAGGATCATGCCTGCTTTCTTTCATCATCCCTCTCAAAGAAACACATTTTTTATTTTTAGGAAACTTGCCCCGAGGCAAAGACTAGAAATTGTTCTCAAGCAGATAGTATAATTAAGGATTGATCTGCACAGTGGGGAGATGTTGGATGAATCATACACTGACATTTCCTTCTTTCCACTCTTTCTTACCACTGAGAGCCTGGATTCCTTCCCAACAAAATAAGACACTTAACTGTGTAGAAGATGTGGTGTTAGGAGTTTAGATACCCTTCATTGTCAAGGATTGTCAAAGCCACACAGGTATTTCCAGCTGGCAATTTACTCTCTGTTGTCATTGGCTTTAGCAGGAGCCTCAGGCAAATATTCTCCTGACACCTCAAGCAGGTGCCTGAGGTTGGAAGTGGGATGAAAGCAGGCTGAAAATTTTGGTTCAGTTCAGCAGAGAATCCCTGTTCCCAGTTACCTGATACAGTGATAAATATTCACACAGCAAACCTGTGGTCACACAGGGAAGTCTTTGGCTTGTCTTCAATGCTTTGCTTCCCTCTTTTAAACATATTTTTGGATTAAGAATTGCTCAGCAGCGTGCCATGATTGGGATCCCCACTGAAGGCATGAAACCTTTTATTTAAATGTCCCAAGTTTAATGCCAGCTCTAAATAAATCTAGTGAAAAAAAAAATGTGTCAACATTTTTCCCACAGCAAAATCTGGGTCCTGAAGTCATTGTATTTCTGCACACAGGGATACAAGAGATGGATATCTCGTGCCTTGTTCCTTCATGCTACAGTAGAAGACAGAGGATGAGAAATTCAATCTGCTTTGCCATGCTTGATAGTTGCTTTGTTGAAAAATTATTTCCATAATAAATCAATTAAAGCATATATTTAATGAGCCACAGGCATTGAGAAAAAATATAAAAAGTCTTTCAAAATAGTACCTGGTTGAGAAGGATTAAAAATACACCCCAAAACCCCAAAAATAATTTGGGTTTTGTGCCAATAATCAAACTCTTTGTGAGCAATATGAAACTAATCTATCAATTATATATAATCATGCTGTCACATGCAACAATGAAATGCAAAAGGCCATAAAATATCAGCACAGAATATCATCAATAACACTTGAGTGCCTTATCAGACCCATGACTGGGATGATCAACAGAGAGATACAGGTCATTATCTACAAATGCTTATGAAATTCATTTTGGTTACAATGAATAGGAAACAGGCAGATAAGTCTCAAAATAAATTAGAATTTAGTCCAAGAATTCTGCATATTGGCCTGACTCAAGACAGTAGACCTCTTGTGCTCAGTGAGGCCTCAAACAACATCCATCAGCTCAATACAGCTGGTGATATTCCTTAGCAATATATCCAATTATTGAATGTTATAAAATATTTTGGTCTTTTGATCAATGCAGCTACTTAAGCATTTTCCTCTAATACTTTTTTCTTTTATGCTGTGAGAATTGATCATATCAAAATATACAAAATCTGCCAAGAAAGAAGGTTCATGAAGAGCAGCCTTTCCCCTGGATGAAAGGGCATTGTCTCTGACGGGCTCTTCACAGGAAATTGAAGGAGGAATGTAGTTTATAACTCTGAAGATCAAAGAAATCAAGGTATCCTGAACCCTTTTGGTGAACAGAAGGACAAAATTTTGGTATTACCTGCCTGACTTGAGGAGGCACTATGAAGCTTTATCAAACCCTTTTGGCAATACCTTTTGGCACCACGGATTTTGAGTTTAAGTTCTGAGCTTTCTGGCTTTAAAACGGGCCAAACATTTTATCTATCAAACCAGAGAATTTACTTAAGGGGCTACGATTATGATTTGGAAAATGAAATTCATGGTCAGCTGATTCATCATTATTCAGATAAGAGTTCTCTTCAGTGTCTGGCCAAGACATCACTTGTATCTCGACTGCAGTTTCCCTCTGGTGCTGGCTCTCTGGAAATGCAAAGTTTTTTGCATTTTTTTTACAGTCGGGGCTGCCACAATTCCCATCTAAACAATCCTCCAGAATGTATTTATTTAGTGCTATGGCAGTTTTTCAACCTTTTCCCCTGCCTTAATTCATGTTTTCACTTTGTTCCTTTGTTTGGTTAGACCAGAACGAAAACCTGTCTGACCCCTGAACCCAAAAGAAAATCCCCTTTTTTGTAACTTTTGTTCCACACTCTGTCACAACCCACAGCTCTTGCTATTTCCACACAGTAATTCCTCTGCCACCTCTAAATGCCCAAGCTCCTTCTGACTGTGCAGATACATAATATTTTCCAAAACGAGCATGGAGACAACGAGATTTAGACCCACAAAGTAGATGCAATCCCCTCTAAGAAATCACCCGTGTCCCACTGCAAGCAAAATTTCTCCTTTTGTCTGCTGGACTGTTGGTTTGTCTAACTTGTAAACCAAGAGGAAAAAATTAGTTGTGTGAAAATAATAGAAGACAAGGCTCATTTCTGTGCAGGAAGGAGGTGGTGGTGGAAAAGTGGCATCAAAAGGTAAAGCAACAGACCCAAAAATGGCACCTGGTGCGTCACTGCCTCTGACACTCAATAGCTTGTGAAGCTGTCAGCTCTGGAGAAAATAAACTGAGGTGGACCTGAAGAACCCTAGAAGTCCACGTTTTTATGTATTTCTGGCTATATTGCAGGAGAAATGTTTAGCAACTCTTTCTTTCTTCTGAAGACAAACAGATCTTACACGCTAATTTTAGTGATTTTGCTGTTTTACACCCCTTTTGTGCTATTCAATGTCATCCTGACCTTCTGAATACCGTGAATGAATTTTGTGACTGTGCCTGTATGACTGCTTCAAATGCAGGGCTGTATTTCCTTTTTAAATCTTGTGGGAGAAAGGGACCAGAAGAAACCTGATCCATTGCAAATGGAGATGTTCTGAGCCATTAAACCAGCAAAGACAAAATCTGAGGCTAGAGCAGAACAAAAACCTGGTCACAAATTTTTGGAATCAATTATTTAATAGGGAGTTTTGCTGGAATTCTTTGCCAAAATGGAGTTACACGTGATACGACTTAGAGTTGTTTCTTAATCAAGAAGGGTCATCAGGAAGATGTGATAAGAGCAGAGAGGGTTTTACATGGAACTAATGGGAAGGTCTGGGCCACAGCAGTCTCTAAATCACTTTGAATATTGTGCTGTGGAACAGGCACATTATTCAGTGGGGTTTGGATGTCAGATGTCTTTAAGTAAAAGCTTGAGACTCCAGAAAATCAAAATAACCTCAAAGCAAGCTCTTATTTACTGATGATGAAAGGTGTTCTGATAGGTTGCATTTCTTGTTCATTGACAGCCACGACTTTTTCAGAAATCATTACAATAAATCACATTTCTGGAGTAAAACCTCAGCGGGTTCCTTTGTTAACACCATGAGCAAAGCACACCTTATTGATTTTCCCAGAGGTCAGGATAGAAGAAACTTCCATTTTTAATATTGTTTCTCATTCTAGTGTCTTATTTTTGTTACACATGGATCAACCTCACCCAAAACATTTTCTAAACTTGTTAGATAGGACAACTTCTACGTTTTTTTTCTTTTTCTATTTCTTTTTGGGATAGGGAGAAAAAATGCCAACGTTACAGCTTTCTTGGTGTCAAAAGCATTCATTCTCTCAATAAAATTATTTCAATTCTTTTTCAGCTGGTCCATGATGAGACGAGAGGAAAATCCAATTTATCCTACCTGAATTTGAGACTTCCCTGGAAACTATTTATGACAAACAAAGGTGGTGTGGGAGTGAAACTCAAACCAAGTTTCTGGGAGCTGTTCCATCACCAGGGGACAGAGCACAGGGATGCAGGGGAATTTCTGAGGATACTCTTTGTCTGCATGTCTCTTTGGAACATCTGGATGTTGAAGTTTCTTACCCAATCCACAGGGGGAAAACTACTGGGGAAGATGCTTTGAATCCCAACATACTGAGGGGGACACATAAATTTTACACATAAATTTACTGTATGAGTGAATTCCTTTGCCTTTTGGGGCCTTTAGGATGCAACTTTTAAATCTGTACCTGGCCAAATGTGTACAATCTTCAGAAGAAATTATGATCACCTTAATGAAAATATTCTGACATCATAAAAACACCAATGAAGGCAGACCCAAAGGTCACTGACTCCCTGGGTGCTGTTGCACACAAGATATTGATGATAAAAACTCTGCTTGTGGAGCAGTTTGCAATTCATGGTTATGCTGGACCCAGCAACATCAGTTTCCTGGGGAAAAAAAGAAAGAAAAAAAAAGAAGGAATCTTTTGGGTTAGGTGAACAACCTTGCTTGAATTTTGATAATGCAAGTGGATTTTGAGTGATTGCCATGTGGAAATCAATCAGGGGAATAACTCCCTTCCTTCGGTGGGAATGCCATGGAAACAAGAGCAACCAAATCCCAGAGAAGGAAGGAGGAGAAAAAAAATCCAGGGCAAATATTTTCTCAGTCCTCCTATGACATTGGATGGTGTGAGCTGACTGAGAGATCACCCATAAAACTGGGCAAGAGTGATGAGGAAAATGCAAAAATTGTTTGTCAAGCTGATAAACTCTGATATTTTTGTGGCTACCAAGCAATTATCCAGGGTTTTGTTTTTGGAGGAGGACTTGTAACAACTCTTGAAACCACTTTTCCTCTCAGCTCTGTGGTCTGAAGTAGAATTTTTTCTTCTTACATCTTTGTTATCACTAAAAATTGGTGCTGGAAGAAATCAAGATTGGTCTGAATTTGGGTCTGTTTGGTGTTGTTTTGTTTTGCTTGCTTGGGGTTTTTAATTTTTTTTTTTTAATTGGTGTGATTTGTGTGCAGCTTTTGGAATGAACGTTTTCCTAAAAAATATGTGTTTCCAAGAGACATTTGAAAGATGTTGATATTTAAATAGAATTTTTTAAAAAATCAAATAAAATGCTGCTGACTTAAAAACTCTATTTTCAAAGCTAATTCCTCTTCCCTGAACCTAAGAACTTTTGCTGATTTTCACAGTATTTCCTCAGCTGCTTCAACAGCTGAGTTTGAAGGCAGTCATGCTATCATCTCTAAGGGGAAAGATCAACCCCTCTTCTATTAGGCAAAGGCAGAAAAATGTAAAATACACTGATTTTTCAAACCTTAACATGAAATGCATTTGCTCCAATAGAAAGCTAGAGAGACTCAGTGCAGGGTGTGATTTTCAATCATTTCAGCTTTGGCCAAACTTTGCTGCCCTTGAAGGAAATGTGATTTTTTTTCCCCCTGTATCCTCCCTGAGAGAAAGGTTTAATCCACTATTATCAGCCCTGGCTTAGAAGCAGATTTCTGTTTCCATGGCCCCAAAAGGAGCTCAGGGAAAGTGGTACTTGTCATATATTGATTTTCTTGGCCAGAGCAGGGTTTGCTTGTCTCTGCAGGATGCTGGTGAGCAAACATGGGGCAGCTCGTGCTGCCCGTGTCTGTATCTGTCTGGAGAGCTTCTGCCTCCTGAGATGTGAGGCTGCAACCTTTCAAAAGCACTAAAAACACATCAGTGCAGAGCTTTGAGGTGGCTCATGCAGCCTCCTCAGTGCCCTGTCATCTCAAGGGTCCTTGGCCATCGACCTTTGGGGATCTCTGGAGAGCTTCCTTCCTCAGATGTTGTTTTGACAGAACTCAACCCCTTTTATAAGAGTCTTTCAGGATTAACGAAACAACCAAGGTGGGAGATTCAATGATCTGGGTGTTGCTAAATAAGAGTTGTCTTGGCAGTGACAAATAAGTTAATTGGAATATGAAGGGTGCGACTCGAGGAAGAATCTTTTTGTAGTTCAAAATAATAAAAAAAAAAAGATGACAAAACCCCATAATGAATATTTAGAGTAAACTGACCTGCTTGCAATGTAGTTGCAAGTTGTATGTTCCAGTTGCCATAAAAGATTATTTTTTAGAACCTACAGAAAAATTGCCGAGATTTTAAATCCTTAAGGACGGTTGTTCCACACAAAGCAGTGAAAGCTCAGGGTTTGCTACCATTGTGAAATTTGATTTAAGGAATTAATAACATGAATGAATGCTCTTAAATAACAAGTACAGCATTCAGGGTCCTAGGATAGAAACAAATTATCCTTAAACAGGCACGTGGTGTCTCGAGATAGAGATGAGATCTATTTCTCTATTGGTTTGCCAGCAGGTTTATACATTGTTGGTGTTTTTCACACTGTGCATCAGCCAGATAAAAAGATGTCTATTTTCCAGGGAAAAAAGCCCAAAAAACAAAAACCAAAAACCTAAAAAAACCCTCAACAACACAACCAAAAAAATAGCATATCAGATATCAACAATTTACTGTAATTTTAGCAACGATTTTTAATAATTATGTAATAGTGAAGTTACTGAAAAAAATGCACTATTTTTCCTCTAAAATTCTTTTCTTTTAACTTTTCCATCATTTAATTACCTTGTTTTGATTATTTCAGTGTTGTTTGGTAAAGCCTGTAATCTCTGGACTTCACTAAGTACTGTGAGAATAATAAATTCACTGTTTTTACAGAAGTCACACCTGGTTATAAATTAACTGTTATTATTAAAAACAGGCTCATTGGCAAAACCAGAAAAAAATAAATATGTCAATGGTAGCTTGGTGAGCTTTCATACAAATTCTTTACACTTTGTGTATTTCTGGGGGGAGGTTTGCATTGCCATGTGAATACTCAGCCTATTACTCTGAGTTTTTCACACATAACCTTTCATCTCTTGGGTCTGAGCTTCCTCTGAATTACTGGAGTTTTATGCCAGAGTGGCTCCATTTAGTTACTTCCTCACGGAGTCCTCTGGATTTACAGAAGTTTACAGAAAAATCAGTTGGCTGCCTGGGGAATTCTGGTAGAAATGCATCTTGCCTTGGTGAAAAGTGCTGGATGAATTTGGGGGTTTTGTGGCTGCTGAATTTCAAAATATGTTTCAACATCTCCTTGGTTTTAATTGTAGAAAAATCTCTTGTAAAAGGTCTGATAATAAAATTTCTATTTTAATTTAAAAAATTAATAATTAATTATTCTATTTTAATAATAAAACCTAATATTTGTTCCGAGGTTTTCTTTTTATCCTGCTCCTCTTTTGTCATGTTTAATTGCTGTCATGGAATGCATTTCTGGCTGGTCTTTTGTTTCCTTTCTCCCTGGTATTTACAATTCTGTGAACATGTGTGTATTTGTGTGAGTGTTGGCATTCAAGGTATCAAGAATGGATTTGTGTATCAGACAACAGAGGAGAGACTGTGCAGCCTTCCTGTCACTGATAAAATCACTATTTCCATCCCTATTGCTAAATATTCTTGGTGTATTCAGAACAAAAATACAATGGCTTTTCTTGAATTTTTTTTCCTTGAAGACTCATTGGACTTTTCCCATTCAGGACAACACAGCTCTGCTTTTTTTCTGTAAAAATGAACATTTTTCCTGACCTTGGGTTAGTACTTTCTTTTATATGCTTTCAGTAAAATCATGTCCTTTGGATGAAAATGTTTTTCAGTACTTTTCTATAAAATTAAAAAAAATAAAGTACAGATAAAATACTAAAACACTGCAAAGCAGCTACTGAACAGAACACTGCACTCAGCAATATTGGTTTTGCTGAAGTTTGTGTATTTTTTCCTTGCCATCACTTTACAGAATTCGAATACAAACAGACTCTTGAAATCCAGTGTGAGTCAAAATAAGATAAACTTCAGTTATTTTTAACCGTATACATTGAAAATTGAAACTTTCAGATGATATCAGAATGGAAGTGTAAATCATCATGTAACTGTGAGGTCATTTTCAAATTGTCTCGGAGTTTTGGTTTGCAAATCTCTTCATGTTTTGCAGGTTGGTGTTTGTTCCTTAGATATGTACTGAAGAGTTCTCTGCCTGCTTTAAGATGGTGTAATTAAAGAAGCAGTATTTTAGTTCATGCTAGTATATTGTTAAAAATAATAGAAAAGAGACTATAAAAAGAGGCTACTTTAGAAGGAGGCAGAAACAACAAAACAGGTTTCTAGATCAATTAACCTTCCCATAAAAAACCATAATAAAACTTCTGGAAATTTCTATTTTACAATGTGCTACAGCACAGTTACCCTTTCTTGAGAATTTATTTATTAAGGAAGATAAAACTGGAAATCTTTTCTTTGGAACACACAGTAAATCACTACTTTGACAGCTGGGAGACACTCCCAGCTTTAACCCCAAATCTGAACAGGACTGAGGACTGGGGCAAGATTTTTTGACTTGTGATTGTTTCTGCTGTTCCTTCTGCTGCAATAATATGACTTTTGTCTGTGTGCTCTTGCAGATTATGGTTTTTGAAATACACACAGTAAGTGAAGTGGTGCCAACTTGCAGTGCTCGAGTACAATCTTTCCAAGCTGAAAGATTGGAGACCATGAAACCCTGACCATGAGCTGCTTGTGCAGTTTTCACTGCAGCTTTCCACGAAATCCTCCCCATCTGCCACTCATACTCATGGCTGCCCAAAAAGAAAATACCCAACCTCACTCACCTTCACTGTGAGGAATGCAGCACAGGTTGAACCTTTTATAATAACTATTATTTCCTCCTCATCAAGTGGATCATTTGTGTAGTTTTCACAGGTTCCATAGGAGACTCAGATGTGGTTTCAGTGCTTCCATTGGGCCATCTAAAAGGAGTGAAGCCTCACTGCAGCCAGTGATTTTGTGGGGTCATTACACCACTGTCACTCTTGGAAATGGGGTTTGTAATTCTCAGATCAGTGAGTGTTACAGCCCCTCCTTTGTGCCTGAGCCCAGCCTCACATCCAGCTGGAGCTTTTGGTTAACTTTCAGAGTGATGGTCCTCATTCTCTCTTTGAAGTACTGGGCTTGTTTTGGAGTCCTTGGAGGAATAAAAGTCTTCCCAGGGCAAACACATGTTGGCTTCTCTTCACAAGCTCCTCAGCTGCACAGCAGTCTCAGGAGGGAGAAGATTAAAACCACGATGTTTGTCAATTCCTGCTTTGATAGGCCAGGATCAACCTTAATCTCACACCTAAATCCTGCCTTGCACCTCTGACCTGATGGGGAATGGGGAGCTCACTCTGCTGGCTCTGGCTGAAGGTGGCTGCAAGATGAACTCCGAACATCAGCATGGTTTGTATTTTGAGTTTGGGAATTTTTTAATTAGTTTTTTTTTTTTTACAAAGTTTTGTGTTAGGATTTAAAAGATAAGTGGAACTTGCAGTTTTGATTTTAAAAGGTGTTATTTAATATTTTAATTTTAAGGTTTGTGCACTGCTTAATACTAGGCTTAGTGTGCTGGAAGACATTGCTGCTAAGAACTACAAGGTTTAGTGTTTAAGGTTTTTTAAAGGTTTTTAGTTCAATTTACTTTCTATTTCTATTTCTATTTCTAGTTTTGTGTTAATAATTACTACTAATTTTAGACATGCAATTTTTTACATTGCATACATTTTAATGTTTTTGTGCTACTGTTACAGCAGGAGATGGAGTTGAACAAGAAGAAAAAGAACTTAAGACACTGCTAATTTTTTTTATTTTGCTCTTATTTACTTTTATTTTAAAAACTCAAAACTACAAATTTTCACCCTGTGAAAAACTAAGCTACTACCTAATTTAAATTTTTGTGGTTTTCAATTCATCCATAAGTGCTGGAAGTTTTTCCCATGGACTAAGGTCAAAGGCAATGCTTTCTTGGGGCCCCAGCAAGGGTTCCAGACCCCCTAAGGAAATCTGGAGGGTTTTCCCTGTGCCCTGGACTCCAACAAGTGTGGATGTATCTGGAATGTCTCCTCTGACAGAGAGAAGGGACTGGTTTTGCAGCTAAGGGTGAGTCTGAGTAGGAACTGTCATGTGTGTGAGGAATCTTCTGGGATTTGAATGGCAGTTTTATCTCAGAGCAATATTTTTGTCTGTTTGACTGGTCTGAGTGTGGAAAAACTTTACCTTGAGGCTGCCAGAGCAGTGGAACAGGTTAGCCAGAGAGATGGTGGAGTCTCCTGGCTGTGCAGTCAGCTCCAGGTAAACCTGGTCCAGCAGGGGAATTGGACTGGGTGATGTTCAGAGGTTCCTTACAACCCCAACCATTCTGTGATGGATTCTGTAATTCTCTGATTCTGCAGTTCTGTGGTTCTGTATTCTGTGTGTTGTCCTGTCAGAGGAAATATGGGGCTCTCAAATATCTCAGTCTGAGGCTCTGCTTCATCAGCTGAAGCTGCAAATGCTTCTGCTTTTGGGTTTGGGGTTGTCCCTATCAGATCTTGAATATGACATGAGTCATTGGATAGACCACACCTTCCAATTATTATTATAAACTTTTCTGTAAGGTTTGCAATTGTGGCTACAAAAGACCACAAAACAAAAAAGCACCTTTCAATTTCTTTTTTACTGTCCCCACAAACCATGGGAGATTTAATCAATTTCTTTAGTGAACTGTGAATCTCACTGCTGCTGTAACCCCTCTGAAGTCAAGCCATGGTCTGGTCACTCTGGACTGAAGCAGCAAAAGTTGTGCCACAGAATGGCAACTCCAACTCTTATTCCTAACAGTGAACATATGAAATATGATGGCCCAGATCCTTTAAATATTTGTGTACCTGTGTAATCTTGCTCACCTGAGACAAGCACACAGATAAAGAAAAGAACCCAAGCAGCAAAGGAGAAAATACAGAGTTAAAAATAGCCAAGTACTTCAGCAGTTATTGGTGTGTTGATTTTAATGTGGGGGGGAAAAAAAGAACAGTTTTCCTTTGTCTGTTTGCTGGAATGTATGTTTTTTGCTTTAATCTGTTCAGTTTTGCCTTGTGCCACAGCACAAAATAAAGTGTCAAATTCAAATATCCAGGCATTCTCTGTGTTGGACAGTCGTGGATGGCTGCTTTCTTCCTGAGTGATTACCAATAAATATTCCTGTCACAAAATACCAACTTGAATTTTCTGGGAAGTAATTAATTGCACAATCAATCCTCTTAACAGTTGCAGCTGCAAGACACAACTTAGCTTTTTTCTCACTAATAACAGGGCTGTACTTAACTGCTCTGAACGCCACCACCATTCTGCACATCTGAGAATAACATTTTCCATCCCCCCACAAATTAATCCTGGCATTTTCTGTGAGTATCTTGTTGGGTTGTGAGGAAATTTAGAGACTTGGTGTGGGAAGGAACATTGTGGAAGAGGGGGAGCATTGTCATTCTTCTTTCCAAGGCAGTTTGCAGTTGTTTTGGAGTTGTTGATTACTGGGGACAGAATGGCTTTCAAACTTTCAGCTTTGATCCTGATGGACTCCAGTACTGCCTGGAGGTGATGATGTGGTGGCAGGGATGGAAAGAGAAGTTTATCTCTGAACTAGCAGAAAAATATGTAATTGTCCCAATTCCTAAAAATAAAAAAAAAACCAACTCTTTTTGGTGACCACCAGCACTGTATTCTTAACATGCTCACTCCCTCTTTTATATGAACCTCATATAATACTGAATACTGAGTATAACAACAATAGTTTTATGTAATACTTGACTCTTCCACAGCACTTTGTGTACAGCTCTCCTAAAATCAAATGGAAAATCAAATGGAAGTTCTCAATTTTTAGAGGAAAATGTGATCTTTACATTGATTTTGAGACAACAATATTGTTGCATGTCTTTTTTGTATGTGGAAATGGCAAAATCTTTTTTTTTATATATATAATATTAAAATTAACTATGTGAATTTTATTTGCAGCCTCTGGGAAAGTATAAAGACCAGAGAGATTATTTATTCCTGTTCCCTACAATCCAATATCTATTCCTACTCAACATTAAAGAAACCATTGCTGAAAATCAACCTAAAAATGTGAATTCAGGTCCCTTATCGGTAGTTGTTCTGTTTCCATCAGTCAGTACTGGTGTGACCACAATTCTTTTCTCTACTTCAATCCTGTCTTCTAATCAAATGTCCCCTTAAGTCTCAAATGAAATACTGAGAAGAGCTACAAGAGTTAGGAATGCATCCTGGAGACATGCTCAAGACAGCTTGAGACAAACGCTGGCATGTTTAGGGAAAGGAAGAAAAAAAATCACTGGGAAAAAACCCCACCTCCTTAAATGGCCCTCAATCAACCTGAGCATTACTACTTCTTCACTAAATATAATTTATTTATAAATAAACTCAAACTGTGAGTTTGCTCTGGCTGCTGTGTTGGCCTTGCAGATAGACAGGAAACACAATTCAAACTGACAGTCTGAATGGCACCTGCAAGGGGACAGTAATTAGCTGAAAAAACAGAAAAATGGAGAAAAATCTTCTTCCAGTTTATGTCTAAAAGGACTCCCAGGAAATAAAAAAAGCATCTAATATATCTAATATGCATCCTGATTTCTTTATTCTGGGAGAGTAAAAAAAGAAAAAAGGGAGGGGGATAGGAAAACTACTAAAGAAAAAACCAATGAAGGATAGTTGTCAGAGAGAAATAACCAGCTGGGGGAAACAGAAGCTGCAGGAAATGCAGGTGTGACAATGTGCTGGAAACAAGTGCAGGATCCAGGAATAACCATTGCCAGATCCTGCAAAACTCCCCATTCCTGAAGGCTGCTGAAAGCATCAAAAAATGTTAACTTTACAAAAGCGAGAAACATCCCTTACTCATGTCCATGGTTAAACTCAGAAAGGTGAAGGTTGCCTGTTTAATTAAATAGAAATAACTGCAGTGCCTTGTGAGAGAATGACCAAGCTGCCTTTTAGTGTCTAAAAACAGTTCTGCAAGTTCTGTTTGCTCAGGAGAC
This sequence comes from Argya squamiceps, assembly GCA_037834095.1. Classification (NCBI taxonomy): domain Eukaryota; kingdom Metazoa; phylum Chordata; class Aves; order Passeriformes; family Leiothrichidae; genus Argya; species Argya squamiceps. The sequence goes on from JBBMKD010000001.1 coordinate 111,708,770, forward strand.
TCAGACAAGAGGCAGGTGCAGGTGCTACCATGGTGGTGAGGAGAGACAGGGTGAAATTGTTGTGTCACCAGCGAGACTGAGCTGGCAAGATGAATTAAAAACTGTAATTATGACTCAAGTCTTTTAAAATATTGTTCACAGTTGATGGGAAAGGGATGACTCCTAAAGCACTGTTAGTCAGGCAGTAGTTCTGCTTCCATTGAAGTTACTGGGTAAAAACCTCTTTAATTTTCGTGGCACTGAACTCAGGCATATTGATCATTTTCAATTCACTTTTAATTCCTCAACACTCCCAACTCAGAGCTGTGTGCTCCAGGTAAAGCTGGCAGCAGTGGGGAGCAAACTGCTGCTACATTTCTCTGTGTATTGAAATGAGAGAGGACTGAGGGGACTGGAGGAGAAGGTGCCTGCACTTTCATGACTGCCACGTTTCAATCTTTGGGTTTCAAAACCAGCATCTCCTTCTTTGTGCAGCCAGTCCCTGAGGGAGAGCCACAGGCTTCTGTTCCCTGTCTGCTTCTGTCCTGCTCTGGTTATAAATGGACTCCAAAGCAGATTCTCTCCTTTATACACTGTGCTTTGAATCCTGGGACTTGCCTTCATCAAAGCTGCCTGAGCCTTGCAGTGGAATCTCTCCTTAGCCCTCACTGCTGCTCAGGCCAGGGGAAGGGACAGGGACACTTCTCTGCAGCCCCACACACTCCCAAAACCCTGCCAGCTGTCCTTCATGCAAATGAGTTTCCAGCTGACAATGTGTGTGTTTAATTTAGCTCACACGGTTATACATGGGCAGGTGAGAAGGGCCCATTTCCCTTTTTTCATTTCTTTCTTTATTCTTTTTTTTTCCTTTTCCTCCTGAGCCGGTAAATGTATTTCATCTTGTAACTCTTACTTTGGATTAAAAAGCTGTTGCCTTTGGCAGTGAGGCAGCACAGCAGGCTGAGGAAAGTAAAGCTTCCTTTCATTGCCATGTTTGAAACTAGAGGAACTCATCATATTACTTTAACAAGCAGAAATGAATGAAAATGTTTAATAAGATTATGCAAGCACGAGAAGCTGTTCTGGCTGCCACAGATTTGGCTCCATGTGATTCACCGTGCTGGGGGAGAACGTGATCCTCTGTTTTCCCCTCACAGCCACGTCAGGATTTTTGTTGGGAAGACTCTTGCAAGGTGAGATGTCTCCAAGGATCTGTTTCTCCTCAGAACATCAAGTCCTCAAACACCAGGCTGAGCTGCAGATCTGGCAGCAGGATTTTTGGGGTCTTTTTTTTTTGCCACAGAGCATTTCATCCCTCACACTGAAATATCACAGAGGAAGGAGCATCTCTCTTCTACCTCAGCTTCTGCTCTGGGGACCTGCAGGAGGAAAATCAGCTTCTGGTTCTGCTTGAGCAGAGCAAACTCCTCAAAGTCATTTGGCAAACCCCTCTGTCACAAGGGCAGTCATTAAATAATTGGGGTGCCAGGGTGATATTACCTCATTAGCATGGTGCTGATCATGGTTTGGTGGAGGACACTGGAATTCATCCCATCTAATTTTGGACGTTGAAGTGAGAGCTGGCTAAACTTTGTTCAGACTGGGGGAAAAAAGGTGCAGCTGATGTTACCAGCCTCATTCCTGTCTTGGAAGAAAAGGGATCTTCTTCTGGGGTTGACTGCTGTTCTATAGAAATTATTTTTATTTTTCTTTAAGCATTTTGATTTTGAAGAAATTACAGAATCAGGAAATAGTTGAGGCTAGAAAGGAGCTCTTGAGATTGAGTCCAGTCCCTCTGCTCAAAGCAAGGTCAACTACAGCAAGATTTCCTTAGGACCATGCCCAGAGAAGTTTCTAGTACCTCCAAGGATGGAGTACAGTTTCTCTGGGAAAATTGTTCCCAGTATTTGATTACAATTACAATTGAAAAAAAACATAAATTTGTAGGTTTAAGTGGAATTTCCTGTATTTCAGCCTGTGCCCATTTCCTCTTGCCCTTTCAACTGGGCAACACTGAGGTCACAGCATCCTTTTTACCCCCTGTCAGCTGCTTTTACACACTGGCAATGATTCCCCCTAGATCTTATCTCCTCCAGGCTAAGGAGTCTCAGCTCTGTCAGCCTTTCTTCCCATTTTTCAGCCCATTAATTTTCTTTGAGGTAGGGTCTTTCTGTGGGCTCATGTCTCTTGTAGTAGAGACCTTCAGACTGTGTCTGAATCCACCCTGAGCAGAGGGGAAGGATCATCTCCATCAAACTGCCAATAGTGCAATCAAAAATTAAAAATAAAAAAAATCAAACCATCCTAATGCAGCCCAGGCTGATTTTGCCCCACAACCCAAACCTCTTTTGAATTTTGCCACAATTTAATGTTTCCCGTGATGCTTCAATTTTTTAAGGTGACTTTTTTTTTTTTTTTTAATGCAAAGAAGCAATTCCAGCAACAAACTTGGCAAGTCCTGGCAGCATTAATCATATTTGTCATACCTCTGCTCTGACACAGACAGCCCTAACTTCATCCAGACCCAAAGCTGCCCTTGTTAGTGCACTAATTGGCCCACGCTGATAAGAACTACACCTCATTAATGAGGTTTTATGGCTTTTGGGCTGGAGCTGACTCACACCTGGCCAGATCAGAGGATGGATGGAATTAACACACAACTGTCTGCATGTGGCCATGGAGACAGGCCTTTTCCCTTAGGCTGTAAATAAATTAGGGAGAAAATTATTAGTTACTGTGATATTGGGCCACTGCTGATAATCAGGGCTCTAATGTGTGAATATAGTTTGGATAATGCATGAAGGCACAATACCCCTGCCAACATCCTCACCATTGGAGAAGGGGCAGTGATTTTGCTATTTGAGCATTTTTTTTTAATATTAGGCACACAGATATGTGTGATTTAGTGTTCTTATTAATCCAGCTAGTGGTGAATCTCTGAATGAGTGTTTGGTATGCCATGATTTAGCCTTGTGACTTTTCCTAACCCTCCACCTTCCTTTCTTCCCCCTTGATTTAGGTTACTCAGAGATTGGTACTCAACAGTAAAGTAGAAAAGCTGGGTTTCCTATCAATCACTCATTGCCATTGTTTTTGCCATTACCAGCATAATTCAAAGCTATATATATGTATAGGTGAATGTAGAAGAGTTGGGTTTCCTATTAATCACATATCCCCTTTTTTTGCCATTACCAGCATAATTCAAAGCCATATATATATATATATATAGGTGAGTGTAGAAGAGTTGAATTTCATATTAATCATTCATTCCCATTTTTTGTCCATTACCAGCATAATTCAAAACCATATATATGTATAGGTGAATGTAGAAGAGTTGGGTTTCCTATTAATCTCTCATTCCTATTGTTTTTGCCATTACCAGCATAATTCAAAGCCATATATATATATATATAAATAGGTGAGTTCCTCTAATCATTTATTGTACTGTTTGAGTCTTAATTAAGAAGCAAGCCAGTGTTGCACTCGACTTAGTAGAGAAAATTACAAATAAATAAATAAATATATTCTCAGTTAAATGAAATAAATAGATAAATAAATATATTCTCTGCAGAGAGCACACAATGTCCTTCAGGCAGAGAAGGGTTGGTAAGCATAAGAAATAAAGCTGGTCAGGGTGTTTCAGAAAGGTAAGGAAATGCTGAGGGAAAAAAAAATCAGCAAAAGTTACAGGCTATCCCTTTTCTAATTCATAAATTACCTCATCATGGCATCATCCAGGTACAGTGACAGAATGAGGACCTGAGGACAGATTGAGGGTGATTTTCTTCAGTCCTGCAGGATATTATTCCTCCCATGGAAAGGAGAGTGTGAGAGTAAGGATACAGCCACGTGGTGTCACACAGGGATGAGCAGGACTTGGGGAGCAGGAAAAGTGGTGCCTGACTGTTTGCTGACTGCAAATGAGGAGATGCCTCCAGATTCAGGGTCCCTGTTGGAAATGGAAAGGAGGACTCTCTGCTTGTGTGGTTTTCTTCTTTATTTTTATTTTTTTTTTTTACTATAGAGTTATGCTGTAAGGCAGTTGGTTTCTGTGACCCACCTTTTGTGGGGCGTGGCATTGAAATGGTCACTTGAGGATTATTTTGTCTAGTGAACCTTGGCTCCTTTCCCTGCATCTTTTGTGAGACATTATTTCACACAGGCAAATGCCTTCAGAAGCAATTTTTTTTTTAATTTACACAATATATTGGATGGCAAAATTTCATCTTTTTTAAAAGCTCCTGTTTTCAGACACCTCTGCTGAGGAAGAAATCTCTGCACATCCTGTGAGGCTGGAAGGTATTTCTAACGATGGAACACGAGCCTTGCTAATTTAAACGATTCATTTGGATCTGAAAGACTGTGATTTTCATCACTGGAAACACATTGGCTTATGTAAAAGCAGGTGCATGTAAGTTTAGCAGTTCCATAAATCCTACTTTCACTTCCTTGCAGAGGAATTCTTGGTTTCCAAAGGTACAGCACATTTTGAGAGAGAGAAGTTGTTCTGTTCAGTAGCAATTGCTAACTACAAAAAAAAAAGCAGTGCAGTTCTTCCTATAGATGTTGTAACTAATCAGGCACAAAAAGAGGTTTTCCATGAATGTCTCTAAAGCCATGGGAACCCAGTGGGAACAGGTGTTTTAGGGATAGCACTGAAGTTTACTTTTTAATATACAAGAACGTTTTGCAGATGATTTCTTAAAAAAAGGTGAAGTCATGAAGTTTTATCATCAGATCTCTTTCACAAGCCTGGTGTTTCTCTGTTTGCCCCCAGGAGAAATAAATTAAGACATTTTCTCTGCAGTATTTGCCAATGAATCCCTGCAGCATTGCCTGGCAGAGGTGAAATAAATCCAAACCATTTGGAGAAAACTCAGCATTCATAAATATTATCAGCTCATCCACAGATAACAATATAGGATTGAACCATTTACTACCATTTGTAACAACAAATCCTTAGCAGCCTGAAAATCAGTTTTTGTTGGTTTTTTTTAAGTAACATAAATGGCTCTGCTTTGATGGCTTGATTTCTTTGGATTGGCATAAACTGGGAATAAAAATCTGCCCCTTTTTGTGACAATATGATTTTTAGGAACTTATTATTGAAGAAACCTGAATATTCAGCACTTCTTGAGGCCAACAGCCTTCCCCCATGCACTGTCCAACACTGAGCAATCAGCGAAATTCTTGGAAAAGTGAATTTCAGCCACAAAAGCTCAGCTCTTGCATCGAGTTGAGGTGAAGTCTCTTGTCCTTTCCCCATCTTTCCTTCAGCTTGGCACTTCTTTTTTCAGGGTGCAGAATAATTCAAAGCAATTGTGCTCCAGAACATGGAATAGAGAGGCACAGAGCTGATTGTGAACCTCAGCCTGATTTTACAGGCTGGAGGGAATTTTTTTTTTTCCTTTCATGTCACCACATGGAAACTGTCAGTATTTTAAATTCTTGGTAGAACACTAGGAATGTGATGAGCTGTAAGTGTGAAACTCCTGTTTTCAGATATCTCTCCAGTGGAAAAAAGAAAAAAAGAGAGACAAAGTCAAGAAAATATAGGTGTAAAGGAGCCTTCTCAGAATGGAGTGACCTTAATTTCAACCATGCTTGATCGGAAGATCCTGTAAGGTGCAAATATAATTTTTTTGACTTAAGTATGTCATTCTGACTGCTAATAATTACAAATGTTATTTAGACGGTGGAATTAATTACCCCAGGAAGTCATTAAAGGTAATTCTGAGCCTCATACTGCAAAGTTTAACACTATCTTCAATTATGGGAGAAAGAGGCTTAGAATTCCTGAGTTCTGTGTGAAGTTTGAACTCTGTGGTGAGCCTAAGCTTTGCCCCTAATGACTTCTAGGGGTGATGATTTTCATGGTTTAATAACACATTGTGTGAAGAAGAATTTCCCCTTGGTGGTTTTAATCATATTGACAGACCCAACTTTCTAAGCTTGCCCTTCTTTTTTGATATTCCAGGTCCATCCCCTTTTGATTTAGCAGATACAAACCCAACAGAGCTCTATATACTTCCACACATTCACATTTATTTTATACACAGCCACTTTCTCCTTGAGAAGGGAGAACAGGGGGGAAAAAAGCAATTTTAAGAGCAAGAAATACTGTTTTAAAGGATTGCTCTGAACTGAATGACTCAATTATATGTTTGGCAAATGTTTCTACCTTTGAAGCAATCAGTGGAAGCCTGAGGGAGATGAAGTTTTAGAACATAGAGCCATGAACTTTGTTTTTAATAATAGATGAAGTTGCCTTAATAAATCCTTATGAAACTGTAACAGCAGAAGGTAATGGCTGGTTTTAGTTAATGACCCATTAAAACATTAGCAGAGCAACACTAACGGTGATATTTGTTGAGAATCAGTTTCAAAGGGACGATTAATATTAAAATCTGATGTTGATTTATTAACCAATCCATTTTTAAGGTATTACTTTCTACCTGGAGCAATGAGTGCATGCTGCAGTGGCAGTGTTGGTAAATCAGTAATTCCATGAGGGTTAATAATCTCTTTTGCTCCAATTAGGCAACAGAAGAAAGAAATAGCTGTCCCTTCCCATGGATGTTATTGCTGAGGTAAATTTCTGTCTTGGATGATGCTTTGAAATAATGTTCTTAACTGGACATCCACAAATCTGAGCCATCCAAAAGCAGCAGAGAGGAAAACCTAGTTTTACCTAATTAGGCTGGGGGAAAGGACCTTCCATCAATTCTGAGAAATAACATAAAACCCCCACAGACCTCTTTGTAACCAAGAAGCTTCATTGGTTGAGATAACTAAACACGCTTCTTTAATGTAATTACTTATTAACTACTTTTTGTGCTCGTGTCACAGGCCCAGACACTCAGTTCTGCACAACAGGAGACTCAGAGGCTGCATCCTTCAGGCTGTGCCTGCTGTTGGAGTCAGTGCTGGTTTGGCAAGGCTGGCATCTGTTATGTGGGGATAATTCTCCTTTTATGTGTGTTGCAGGTTCCTGTCATCCATATATCTGCTTTGTTTTCACCTCAGATAAAGGGAAAGCCAAGGAAATCCACCCTGTACTTAGAGGGAAGGGTGGCAAAGCCTGTGCTGACACTTTTTGAGGGGCAGGTTCCTTGTTCTGGGGTAAACTTCATGAAATACTGTATTTTGTGGATTAGGTTTTATGAAATTAAAGAATTATTGATCATGGATTTCATCTCCATTGCTTCTCAGAAGCAAAGGCTGCAAATTCCCCAGAGGAGCCTTTCCCTGAGCTCACACAAAGCTGAAATTAGGGCTCATTCTTGTCGTGTTCATCAGCAAGCCTTGCCTGCCTGAACAATCACCTGGCTCTCTGCAGGCTTCCTTCCCTCTTTCCCCTCCCCAGTGTGTGCCTGTCTGTGCCACGTCCTGGATCCCTGTGGCCTTTCAGGAGAGCTTCACTGCTTTGGGAAGAATGAAGTTTTTTCTCCTTCAGCTCTGCAAGTGGAGTCACTGAGGTGCAGGGATATAAAAAGTGTGGCTGAGGTTTACCAGTTCCACCTCTGCAAGGGTTTTGGTGCTGTGACACTCAAGCAGTTCTGTTTGGAAGTTAGACCCATTTTTGTTGTTAGTAGATAGCTCTGGGGTAGGGCTGAGGTGCTCAAACATTTCTCTGGGGGGTGAAGTTGCAGTTACAGCACAGGAACCAAGCAAGAGGCCACATCCATCACGGGGTGGCAGATGGCAAAGCCATGCCAGGAGGTGCTTTCCTGCCTGGACATGTCCAGGCACAATCAAACACAATGAAGAGGACATTTAACAACCCTTACAAGCCAGCTATCCTCTGACTGGACTCCTGCCAGAGATATTTTGGCCAGTCACCTACAGAGAGCATTCATCTGATGTTGACCCATGGTTTTGTTTTTCCATTGTGGTTTGTGTGTGTGTGCACTTCTGGTTTTGAACACTTGGATTATTTGCCAATCAGTTTGAGATGTCTGTCCATAGACAATTTATTTCTGGAGTCACCTGGGCCAAGAGAAAATGAGCCTGAGTTGTCACAGACCTCTCAGGTATGAGGCACTGCCAGGGTGGTGAGAGAAGGTGGAGCTAAAAAAAAAAAAAGGAAAAAAAGCAATTTGTCCATGAAGAAATGTGGAGAAATGAGTCCAGTGGAGAAACATCTTTTGTGTGATCCAAAATCCTTTGTGTTCCCTTGGAAAACTCACGGCATCACTGTAAAAAAATATTAATAAAGGCAGAGCTGATTCATGAGTCAGTGACAAATCCACCAACCATTTATTACTGATCTACTGCTACGTGAAGTTTTCACAGGGTGATTTTTTCAGTGTGACACCAGAACATGAAACAACTGACCCCAATGAAAGGTTCCCCAAATGCAGTGCTGTCTTGAGCTTTGCCTCTTTGAAGAGAAAGCAGATTTATGTGGGGTTATTGCCGTGCCAAAGGAAATTAGTTCAGTCATGCTGTTTCCTTATTGGTACCTCCTACTGTTTGCAGTTGCTGGGGATCACTAAAAACACTCTAGAACTGCTTTTAGTTGATACAGATAGTGTTTCATTTCGGGAGAATGAGGTCTGCTTTTTTTAGGAGGCATTATTTAAACATCTGCTCAAGAAACTGTCTCCTGTCCAAAATGTCTTGCCCTATTTTTGAGTCTTTCTTTCTCTTCTCCACGGGTGAACTGTGGTAAGAAACAGCTCTAAAAACTTCAGGAGTTCTCTGGGATGATAAAGGGGAGCTGAGGCATACTCAGAAAGACAACTTTGCCTTTTAATTCAATGCAGTAACAGCACCTCAGCAGAAGTTCTATGTGACAAAAATTCCAATGCTGCCCTGAGCAAACCTTCCCTTATGGGTGACAGCACTGTGAAAGACACTGGTCATTTTGATTTTGGCTTGGGTAAAGCCTGAAGCTGAGCTCTGTATAAAAGCAGTGGTCAGGTAGAGGTGACAGGGGGAGATTTTTATTTGGCTTTGGGGGTTTTTTTTAGATTTTAGGTTGTTTTAGATTTTTTTAGAATTTTTTTTAAGGTTTTTTTTTAGTGTTTTTGGTTTTGTTTTGGTTTTTTTAGATTTTTTTTTTTTTTTTTAGATTTCTTGGCCCTATTTTGTATAGCTGATGCAACCTATTTTTTTTTTTTTATTTTATTAGGGAGTGTTACCAAAAATCACATGCAGGGAGTGATACTGTGCAGTCCCTCACCTGCCCTGAGGAGAGGATTCACAGGTCTGCAGTGACTTCTCCACTCTGGGTGTTCAATGTGCAGCTGAGAGGGTGAGATAAAATAAAAGCCCAGTCCTTGCTGCCTTAAGCTTACTTAAAACACCCACCTTTGATGTTTACCTAATCCAGCTCTGATACTTGGAATGAGCACTTTGGTTGGAACTTCAGCGAGGCTGGGGCTTGGATAAATGCCAACTTGCTGATCCTCTGACTGATGAAGACTGAGGAAAACAACTGGAAGATTTGGCAGAAATTATATCAGCATTCCCTGATTGAGAGTGTGCACCTGCCACTCGCTGCTCAAGCCTGGAACTCAGGTCTTTCTAAATTTACACCTGCTCCTTTTTCATGTTTAGTTAAAAGTTGTTGACAAGCCCTGTGTGTTTTATTATCTGTGCATCTATTTCTTTTCCCTAATGTGGGATGTCAGGGCTCAGCATGAGACTGTTTGGAACTTCAAGCTGGGCTGGATGTGAGCAGAGAGCCTGGCATGACCTGCCACGTGCTCAGACACGTTAAACCAGACCCAGATGTTCTGGGAAGAGGGGAAAAATTTACTTGAAAGTGAGCAATAACATGGTTGCTAAAAATGTGGTCATTTTGGGATGGGGAGGAGCCTTGCTCACCTGCTGAAGTAGTTTTTATTCCATCTGGCTACAGGTTTCAGATGTTCCCATCCCTCTGAAAAGGAACTAACCCAGGAACTGTAGCATAAATCTGTGTGAGAAAGGGTCCTGTGGAAAAATTCCACCTAGACAGCCTAAAATATAAAACAACAAAACCAGATGCTGAGAGGAGTTAGCTGGATATGGACTGTCCTTCCTCCTCTGTTCTCTCTTTCCCTCCTCTCCACTCCTCACATTTTACTCTTTTCAACAAGCACAGATTCAGAGCAGTAACTGAGGCAACAGTTTTGCATGTTGTTCACCCAGCCAGGAGAGAAGGTCGAGGTAATTTCAGCTAATTACAGAGGGCAAAACTGATCCTCAGTTACCTCTGGTGAGGTATTAATAAAGCTTTCACATGAAGATAAGATCTTTCATAAGATCCTTCATAATGTTATCTCTTAGAACTATCTCCATAACAATATATATAGTATTAGAGGGATATATATAGTTGTACTTGCATTTTTAATGACTTTGGATACTCGTGGAAAAAAAGAAAGTGCTAGGCAGACGACAGAAGGGCTTGAGAACAAACTGCAAGGAGGCTTTCATGAATTAGAAATCGAAAATTATGTTTAAAAAATCAGAGGGTGTGGAAGAGCCTCTATAAATTATCAGGTTTTCATGTACATTGCTCGAGGTTTTTGTGCAGAAAACCTTTCAGCAGCAGAGTATCACTGTAGGACTATCTCTAGAGCTGCCTCCTGGCATGAAGATGCTGATTTTGGAGGGTGCTGGAGGCATGAAAACCTCCTCTGGCTCCCCAGAACATGCTGGTCTCCTGTACCAGCATGGAGTGTGGAGATGAGGTGTCCCTCCTGTTGCCCCCATTTGTCACCCCATACTCAAACTCCAAGGCTTTGAAAGTGTGAGATCCACAACCCAGTGCATTCCTGCTTGCTTTGGAGAGGGACTCCAACTCTTTTTGCCTCAGAGAAGATGAGGTTAATGTGGCATCATGTGTCATCTTCTAAGTCACAAATGGTCTATGTGAAGAAAGTACAGAAAAAGACCATTTTGGAAAAAAGGAGGAGCGGGGCATTAAGTCTCCTAGGCAAGTGAACTGCCACAAAAAGACAGGATAACTGGCATCAATCAATGTTTTAATATTTGTCAGGTGATGATTTGAACCCAGCTCTCTCTCTGCTGGGTGTAGAATGAGTGCAGATGTCAATTTTCTCCTCCTCTGCCTCTCTGAGAGAACCCAGCCCACTGGTTCCCCTGGGCCATTGCAGGGTGAGTGTCAGAGCATTCTTCTTATAGATGTTTCCCAAAGTGCCTCTCCACTTATTTCCCCTTGTCTTGGGTTGCAATATGTAACCAAAAATGTGTTTTCTATTTTCCATCTGTTGAAACCCATCAGGAGATTTTTTTTCTTTATCTCTTATATAACCCATTCCTCATAACTCTGGGGGGAAGGGGGTGGGTGTCTTCTGTCAATGGACCAGCGGTTAAACCAGGTGGGGCAGGACTCTTTATCCCTTCCAGGACCCATCCTCCCTCCAGGGGATCTCTGCTGTCCCTGGGCCATCCAGGCTCACTGCAGGGCTGAGACAATTCCATCATCCCATTGGGAGGAGCCCAGCATTCCTACCTGGATAAAACCTGAGATCCAGAACACCAGGACAGCCTGTCTGCACTGGATTCCCAGAGGAAAAACAGACCCATCTCAGCATCACTGGACCTTCAGAGGAAAACTCCACCCTTCTACAGGATCATCTCTGCTCCAACAGAACCACATCTGTCACTGCAGGAGGACTTATTTGGACTTCTCCCAACACCCTGACCAACAGGGTGTCAGGTTGTATCCTGACTGTCAGGGTTTGTAGGATTTTTTCTTGTTTGCTTGGTTGTTTTTTGTTTGTTTTTTGTTGTTGTTTTTGTTTGTTTGTTTGGGGTTTTGTTTGGGGTTTTTAATTTGTTTTTTGTTTTCTGTACCACTACATTTATATTTTTAATATTCCTAGTAAAGAACTGTTATTCCTATTCCCATATCTTTGCCTGAAAACCCCCTTAATTTCAAAATTATAATAATTGGGAGGGAGGGGGTTTAGATTCGCCATTCCAAGGGAAACTTCCAGCTTTCCCTGGCAGACACCTGTCATTCCAAACCAAGACACCCCTGAATCCCATTTTACACTTTGTGGTATATAAACCACCAGGACACTGGGTACTACATGAACTTGTGAGTTCCAAAATTATGAAACCACCTAAAACTTGGCTTTTGCAATGTGGACAATTTCAGTGCCTGGATTTCTTGGTGGATTTGCCCTTGGTGTCCCTGGGTTTTAGTTCTTCTTTGATGCAGGAATAACAGAACACTCCAGACTTACAGGGATGCTGTGGAAGATCAGTGCACAAAAGGTTGTCAAGGATTCTGGATCACATCACTTCATATCACTAAAAGAAAAAAAAAATGTCCTGTACATAATTATCCTGTCTTAGCATTGATACATTCCCAAACATTCACTGCTGGTCCTCATGAAAGCTTTTGCAGTAGAATTTCTGACTAGGACAACACTCTCAGGCACAGGGTGGGATTCTTGGGGTGTCCTGTGAAGAACCAGGAGCTGAACCTGATGATCCTGAGTGGTCCCTCCCAGCTCAGCCCATTCTGTGGTTCTGTGAATCAGGAAGCCAACAGCAAAATTACTTAATACAACAACCAACAATAAAATCATCTTTTTTTCCCCTCTCCTGATTTAAGAAACCATTTTGATAATTTCGAATCAACAAGACAATATTTGTTTCACAACTAATCATTTTTTATTTTTGAGGAGGGTATATATAGTATACCAAGGAAACGTTCCTGGGCACAAAACACCTGCTATCCATCCTAAAATAAAGAAATTGCATGGTTCTACAGAGTTCTTGCTGAGATTTTTGCTTATTTAATTTATGCAACAAGTGAGAAAAAGACAAGCCCATGTTTAGAATCTCACAAATAATTAATTCAGTGTTTTTGTGGTTTGCCTTAATTAGAAAATTGATGATTTTCCCCCCTCTTTTTTTTTTTTTCCAACAGTTCTTTAGCAGATATTATGAAGTATTGCATTTACTTGTGGAACCAGTAATAAGTCCTCAGAAGATGACTCAACTCAGGGGATTACACTTAATTAATTCATAGCCAATGAAAATACACTTTCAATTACTGATTTAGGTATTGAGAAGAAAGAAGATATTCAACTAAACAAACACTCAGAGAAACATCTTCCCTCCCATTCCCAAGACCCAAGTTCAGCCCAAACCTTCTCCTCCCCCTTCCTGGTCTGCCCTCCTCTTGTCACTGCCAACGTTTGCATCCTTACAGCTGTTCCAAGGCACAAGTAGGATTTATTTCTAACATCTCCCTCTTTCTCCAGCCTTGTGTACCCAGAACTTGCTGCCTTCGACTCAGCATGAGCGTGATCTGGCATTTTTTTCCCCCCATAACCCCATTGTGTGTCTGTTCTCTGCTGTAGATATTGTCTCTCTGCAATTCTCAGAGCTTGCTCTCTGGCCATCCAAATACATGTGTACAGACCTCTCTCATCTCAAAACTCAGAAGATAATTTGCCTTTCCAGTATAAAAAATGAACCAATAAATATTTCCATGTTTTCATCACTTTTGGTAACTTTGCATCTACTGTTTTGTCTTACTCATCAATTCAAGTACTACATTATCCATCTATTTTTATTATTTATTTTTGTTGCTGCTGTTTTATTGAGGAGTTTTATGTCTTTATCAGAGACTCTTCTTCAGCTCCCCATAAAACCACCTCAGCTTTTCTTTCAAACAGCCTCTTTATGGTGCTGCTGAGTTGATGGTGGGACAGGAGGATCTTGATGATTCTGTGGTTCTGCAAGTCATGAAGTGCCCAAGACCACTTTAAATGCCAATTTCCAACCTTTTGTCAACGTGACTATATTTCCCTTTGAGGGAAAATAATTTTTAACATCTTTTCACCTTGAGCTGCTGCTCATGTGTGTGAGCACCTTAAAGAGAAGATGTTTCACTTTTTCTCATGCAGAGGATGAGCTAAATACCTGTAGGATCCAGGTCTAGGGTTTGTGGCTTGGATCTCAGGCTGAACTAACACTGTGACCAATCTAGGAGAAAATCTTACATTCCAGAGAGCTCCAACACCTTCTCTCTGATTTATACACGAGTGGGAAATCAAGCTACTCCATTCCCTGGAAGATTTGCCACTCGGCAAGGATATCTCAAACAAAAAAGGTCAATAGCCAGAATAAATTACATACAATACACACAATTTTGAATAAACTATCAGAAGTCGTAAGAAACAAAGTCAACAGTGCCTTAAACATAGTCCAGCCAAAGAGGTCTTCGTTCTCTTAGACGGGACTATGTTTAAGAGTTTGTCCCGCTGGTCCCTCGGGGGTGCCACCTGGGCTGTGCTGCTGGGTGATGAAGAGTGTACTCTCCGTGCACACAGCGATATTGTCACACCACAGCACATCTTCCAGTCCCTGTTCCTTTAGGTCTCGCTTTCCCCTGCGCTGTGCGGACCCGGTGGTGCTTTAAGGCTGCGGAGGGAGGGCTGGGGTTAGCGCTGGTCCCTCCGCCGCGCCGGGAGGCAGCCGGGGAGCCCAGCAGCGGGCTCGGTGCGCTCCGAGCCTCCGGAGAGCCAGCCCAGGAGGGGAAGAGAACCAGCAAAGAAGCAGGAGAGGGGAGGAAGATGTGCCCGCCTGCCCGCCCGCCTGCCGCCGGGCCGAGGGGAGCCGTGTGAGGAGCATCAGCAGCAGCATCAGGAGGAAGAAGAGGAGGAGGAGGAAGGAGGAGGCGTGCGAGGAGCCGGCTCGCTGCCGCGGCTCGGGGCCGGCACGCCGCTGCTGCCGCC
>JBBMKD010000001.1:111723691-111735037 GCA_037834095.1 Argya squamiceps
CATGTGGATGTTGGCCGTCGCCTTGCTCCACAGCATCTCGCATGGTGAGCCCCCGCCGCGGGCATTCCCTTTCCCCTGGTCCCCCAGCGCTCCCCGGGGTCACGGCGGTGCCCGGAGGGGTCGGACGGGTCGCGGTGGCTGCGGAAGCTGGCCAGGAGAAGGGAAGGGTGAGCTCTGTGATGGCTCAAAGCCGCTCAGCCCGCCAAGGGGCGGCCCGAAACCGAGCGGCTGTTCCTGCGAACATCAGAGCATCCTTCTCGGGGGGAGGCAGGAAGGATGCCTGCTTCCCCTGCCGCCCTCCCGGCCCCCACATTTGGCTAAAGGACGTGTTCTGAAACGGCAGAAACAGCCACCCCTGTGTCATCTGTCACCCTGAACAGGAAAGGAAATTAATATATGGTACTCTAATATGTGGTATTTGAAAGATCTTCGTTTGCGTTGTATCTTCTGAGAAAGTGACATGTGGTAGCTGTATCTGTTTCTTTCTACTGGGTTCAAACAGTTTCCTGTTAATCTTTAGAGAAACATCTCTTCCAAGAAGCTGAATTTATAAATGGCTTTAAATCATACGTGTTGTACTTGTGGAAGGGCATCGGGTACAAGAAATGATTGGGGGCAGACTTCCTGCACACAGAGGGAAATTCTGTGTGGTGATTAGCAAGTATTGACCTGTTGAGAACTCATTTCTTAATATTAACTATTGAAGACAAATGAGATCTCACCTCTCCCTGCCCCCATCACCCCTCCCTCATCTCGTAAAGGTTGTTTAGGGGGATCTGCTCGTTCCTGGTGTGAGAAGTCTGTGACACTGGAGCTGGACGTGCCCATGTGGGCATTTTGCCATTTTCCCACAAAGCTTTGCCAGCTCCCATCAGTCCTGACCTGAAACAGCTGCCGATCACTTTTGCAAATTCCGAGGGCAGAGATTTGTCTGTGCCACGGGCTATGGTAATTATCTGTTAGGGCTTAAAGTGAGATCACCAAATATCTTTTTCTATGTGTCTGGAAGAACATCTAAATACAGAAAAAGTATTAGAAAGCCACTCCTTACAGTGAAGTCCTTGGTAGGTGTATTAAAACTAACTGAAAAAACAAAAGTCTAATTTAATGTCCAATAATAAAAGCTAACCTGCTATAATTTCAGTTCTAAACTGTCAGGAATACCAAAATTCATATGGAAAAAAAATGAAATTATTTTGTTTTCCTTATTATGAAAAAATGTTTTTGTAATCTGAACATGCTAGTTAAGAAACCATATTGAAATTCTGAGCTCATACAGCAGAATGTTTCAAGTGTACTGAGTTCAGCTTTTTCCAGAAACGAGGCATTATGTCAGTCAACTTTTTGATCAACCTTAAACTTCTACGTGAAGTTGGTATAATTCAATAACTCAGTGCCTCAGCATCTAGCATGTTCAGTGATATTTTTCCTTTAAAAAGCATATTTTTCTTTAAATAAACTTTTTTGATAGAATTTTTATTATTTATTTATTTATTTATTTATTTACTTCATAGGATAATAATTTTGATTAATTTATTGACTTGTAACTAATTAAACATCGCTTTATTTTTCATACCCACGTTTTGGACAATAGCAGAGAGACCAAAATAGCAAAAAGTTATTCTCTCCACATTGCTGTGCAGGGAAGACAGGGGATGTTATGCAAGGCAGGTGCATATTTTTAAGATTTCTGGCTTAACTTTCAGCTAAAAAACGCTTAAAGTTCATCATGTTGCAGTCATATTGTTTCAAAGAAGGAGATAGCAGGAACAGCCAGGCCCCAGATATGCAGGAGAGTGATGGGAGCAGGGAGGGGAACGTGTGAGAGGAATGTCAGGTGGGGAGAGAGGAAACAGCCTGCTGAGGGAAGAGATGAATCAGCAGGGATGTGATCCGTGGGGATGGAGCAGGATGTGTGGAACGTGCATCCCTGATGGCTCTGGAGGCAAGAATTGTCACTCTGTGCCAGGTGACACGTGTCAAAGTCCTTCCCTGCACTTGGCTGTGGCTGCACCCCAGCCACCCCTGTGTGCTGAGGGGTGGGGAGCCATGGGGGGGGTTGCTTGCCCTGTGGTTTTGGGGGAATTATCCAAAATAGTGGAGAAAATGCATTTTCAATCTACTTTCCTCTCCACCAAAGTGCAGTCCTTCACAGGGAAGGCAGGGAAGCTCTTTTTATTTGCCCATTTTTTTTTTCTCCTGCACAGATGATACTGACACTGTTTACTCAATAAACTTTATGAGCACTTCAGCTCAGAGAAATGCCAGCTGTGATAACTATTAGTAAAGGTAGGCTTTTGAAATGAGCCACCATTACCTAAAAATACATGGTGGTGGTGAAGAGACCACATTTGACAGGTGGCTATACTTAAAAAAAACCCCAAAAAACCAAAAAAAAGCCACAAAAAAACCCAAAACAAACTCAAAAAACAGTCCCCAAGGAAATGAACAAGAAGTAGCATAGCACCAGTCTGTGTTGGACCAGATCAGCTTCTCTGTGGAAAATGAAATCAGTGGTTTTACTGCAGATCCATGAGGCTGACCTTGGCAGGTCTAGAGCAGCCCTGTTGCCCAAAGCAAGGTCAAATACTACAGCAGGTGGTTCAGGACTGTGTCCTGTCAAATTTTGAATAACTCTGAGGATGGACACCCTGTAGGATGCCTTTGTCAGTGTTTTTTACCCTCACTGAAAAAGTAAATGCATTATATATATTTTTTTTTTTTTTTTTTTTTTTTTAAATGGAGCTGCTTGCTTTCTGTTTGTCTTTTGCCTTTTTTTCTGTTCACTGAATACCATCAAGAAGAGTCAGGCTACAGCTTCTTTACACCATCCCATCCACTATTTTTACTCATTACTAAGATCCTCTTGGGCCTTCTCCAGTCTAAATAGTCACAGCTCTCTCAGCCTCTCCTCATGGGTCTGATTCTCCAATTCTTTCACCATTTCTGTGGTCCTTCACTAGACTCACTCCAGTATGTCTGAGTTTTTCTTGCTGTGAGGAGACCAGAAGTGGTACAGAGTACTCCAGATGTGTTGTCACCAGTGGATGACATGACAATTCTGATTTTTCTCCTTTAATGACAGTTCAGTGTATTGCCATCACTCATGTTTATCCAGGCTTTCATTTTAATCCAAAACCCTTCACAGGGTGTGATATCCCATTGTTTCTCTCTCACATAATTCTCCTCTGCTGCTGAAGTCCTCCATAAACACACCCCTACCAAACTTCTCCCGTGAAGTACTTGATTTTCCATCTCCAGCCAGCATGTGAAATTCCACTTGTTTGCCAGACTTACAGCCAAGTGCTTTTCTACTCTCATAGAAGAATTGCCTCCCCAAAAAACAAGATCTCCATTAGCTGCCTTCAAATCCTGCCTGTGGGCTTGCTGCTATTTAAAAACCTCAGCAACAGTTGGCTGCTCTGGACATTGCTCATCTCGCTTAATTTAAAGTGTTTATGGTGCAATTCACTGTGGCCTCTCCACATAATGCTTGGAGAGAGAGGAATGGGAACTTCCAAGGTGTGATTTCTGTTCTACCTCAGCCAACCACTTTAAGGTAGGAGGAATCATCTCTTAAAATGTGTTTTCTCCTCTCTTTTGTCTATTAAAGGAGACCAAAATAGATGGATGGAAGAGAGATAAGTGTTTGCTTTATAACCTTTTGTATTTCCCTGGATGACTGAGTGACTTGAAATGCACAGAGAATGTATCCATCTCATCTGTGAAAAATTTCCATTGGTAAAACTTATGTCCTGTGCTTAAAAGTAAATGTAAATGTAGTTTCCTCCACAGCCTTTTGCCCCCTTTGTCTGTAAATAATAAGTCACAGAAAATGCAGCATGAAGTCAAAATTATTTGTGCAGTGATGGGTAAGCACACAGTGTGTTGGTGCTATAAAGTGTGGGCAGGCAAGAAAGGGTTAACAGGAGGGGTAGGGGCACAAATAATTTTTGCTGTTAAACTGAAAACCTTGAGTTTCACCAGGGAGGAAGCAGAGCAGCACAGGGCTTTGCAGCTGGAACCAGCAGCTGGGGTTGGTGGAAGCTGTGGTGTGGGGCATGGCCCTGAGGGGCTGGGCTGGTGGGAGATTGTCCTGGCAGAGAGAGGCTTGAGATCCCTGAGGTCAGCCTCCAGAAAAGTCTTTCCAGCATATGTGGTCCAGCCCCATGAGTTGTCAGGAGTTTTTATTCTTGTTTATTCCATCCCTCCTCAAACTGTTCCCTCTTCACCAGACAGGTGAAGGCTGAAAGCTTTTAGGCTCTTGCCTAAAACCTTTTTGAAGGACTCCTCTGATGCCATACCCTCAAATGTTTATGTCCTCACAGAATAGAGACAAGAACTTTAGGTGGGAACATGTGGTGATTTTGGTTAAAAACCACTACAGAATAACACAGAGGCTCCACTTGTTGCACAGAGTGGTATGAAGGAAAAAATCTCCCCTATGCTGTGTGTCTGACACAAAGGATGGAGCACCCCTGACACAGATGTGTCAATGGGTCAGGTCTGGTTTCACTCTGTGTGGAGAACCTCCAGCAGCCTGCTCCTGCTCTTGCTGCATTATCCATGACAACAAGTTGGCAAAGGAAATATTTCTTTAGGGCTGTCCCTGCTGCAGCCTCCTGGAGGAGCCGACTGGAGCTCGTGGTGCAGGACACACCTGTGGCCAAACCTTCTCCTGAAAATCCAGACCCACAACTCAATGGAAGCAGGTGGGAAAAGCAGGTGGGAGGGCTGCTGTGGCCCCACACGACCAAACCCAGTTTCTATCCCATTTTAACTCCCCCCTGCCGTGGCAAGGCTGTTGCTTGGCAACCCTGCATCCTTGCTCCACCGCTGCTCTGCAGACCTGCTGCTCCCCTGCAGCCCCTCCTTTGCCCCAGGTTTGGGGAGAGCCAGGCTCACACGGGCTCCCAGCAGCCTGAAAGCAGAGATGTCATCTCTTCTTCAGTGCCTGGAAGCAGTTGGGAGTGAGGAAGATGGAAATGTGGAGGATGCTGTGCTCGAGGCATGGAGAACTCTGCTCTTCCTGGTGCCTTCCTTGTATTGACTCTGGCCAGGGGGGTGTTGGCTCCCAATCGTTCAATTCTTGTTTTGTTTATGTGGTTGCTACTCCTTGTGAGCCACTGGCATCCAGAGCAGGTAATAGAAATCAGTATTTGGCTCAGGACCAGGGAGAACCTTCTTCCCACATAATTACAGTCCTTAATGGATTGCACTGTAACAATTATTAAAGAGAGGTCTGTGGAGCTTTGAAGCCCTGCAGACCTCTCTTTATTTTTTTATTATTATTTTTTTTAAAGCCCTGTTGAAACTGTGATATTTCTTCAAAATTCCTCTTTTCCTACCACTTCTTTTCAATGAGAAGCAGTTTTGTGTACGTGGACATGCCTGCATCCAAACCCAGAGGAGTTCTAGATCTATTGCTAAAACACTCTGACTCCTAACCCAAATAATGGAAAATCAGGTTTAGAAATGAAATAGTCCTCTTGACTCATCCCTTTCATGCTGCAAGGTTATGATGTGTACAGTGTGGCACAGCTGTTCCTGTGATTTCTGTGTCTGTAATTCATTCCATCCTGTCTTGGCATTACAATTGCTCAGTGCCACGGTCTTTAATGTCTTGTCTTTGCACAGACACCAGACACACTAAAGGGGTTCAGATCATCTTTATTTGCAGGTTTTCAATGGATATCTCCAGTGCCATAATGCTTGAGGTGTCATGTTATGCTACTTCCTCTTGTGAGAAGAAATTACCACTGAGAGAAGCCTCTCTGTCCTTCTTCAAGCCCATGTTTTCACCCTGGGCAGTTGGCTGAAGGGTTGTGTGCTGTGTCCCCACCTGTGTTATTTACCTATTTTACATGCCACCCTCCTCCCCTACCCCTTCATATGTTAGGAACAAACTTGGCTGTATGAAGATGTGAAAATTAAAAAACAAAACAAAACAAAACAAAACATATATATATATATATATATATATATATATATATGTATTTCTCCTGGCTTCTCCCCTCTGAAAGGAGATATTTTTCTTCTAGCTGACAGTCCTTTAAGCAGTGAGAATCTTACCTTCTCTGTTTGTTTGCAATGTGCTATGCAAAGAGAAGTCTACAGCATCAAAAAAAAATAATCACTGCCCTATGTTTTGATGATGTTGCTTGAAATAGAAAAATCTGGTATTCTCTGAAGAAAACATGAATCATACACGGGCTTTAAAATCCTTCCCACAGACTGGATTTTTCCATGCCTTACTCTAGCAAGGATTTCTAAGAAACATCTTTGTCAGCTGCTCTCCTCCTTCTGTCTAATAACTTTTGAACATGCTGTCCAGTCTCAATCCATTTCCTTGCTGAGATTAAGTAGAATATAATTAATTCATTGCTTTAATATGCAAGTAAGAGTATAAACACTCACCTGGGCAGAGGAGAGAGAGAGATTAATCCCACTCCAAATTGTTGAAAAAATTGGAAAATAATCATAGACATCTGACTTAGGTCTTCAGTCTACTGACCAAATATCCAGAGGAAAATCCTTTTCCCACTGATGCTGTGCTCACAGAACCACCTAATGGGGAAAGCTGGCTTGTTCACCTCTTCCAAATGCTACTGGAACCCCAGGAATGAGCTGCACAAGAAAAGAGTAACTTCAGGCAGGGCAAAAAAAAACCAAAAAAAAATCCCCATTTTCTGCTTTAAAGCTCAGTGTGTATTAAACCATCCAGAGTGTTTTGAAAGCTGCTGCTTTAATTCATGAGCATATCAAGACTGAATGGCTAATTGTGTGTATACTGTAAGAACAGGTCATGCGAGAGAGCACATTTTTTTGCCAGATAACAATATTCCCTGCCCATGATCAGCTTGGAGCAGTCAATGGCTTCAAATGAAGCAAATTGTAGCTATTCCCTTGCATTTTTTGGGGTGGAATAGATAGGTATCAGCAGCACAGATGCTTTCACAAGTAGTTGCATGTGGATGATTAAGATTTTGTTTCTCCATCTTGAGCATTCCCAGATGCACGGTAACAAACAGAGCTTTTCAACTGGTATCTCCTTAATGGCACTTTACAGAACCCAAAAATTCCTTTTCCATTCTCAAGTGTCTCGTGGAAAATATTTAATTTTTTTGCAGCTTGCTCTGATGAAAAAATGGCTGACTGTGAGCTTATAGATATGAGCATTAAGCTTGGTAGCCAGTGAATATCAGAAGGTTTAGCGATTGGTTTTGACAAGCATTCAACATTTATCTGAATCTTTCCAGTATCAAATCGGGCATGAAGTCTTCTGAGGAAAACCTGTTCTCACAAGGCTTTTGATTCTCCTGTTTCCAGAGTGATGGAAGCTTCTAAAAAGCTTTCCCACTTCTCCTCTTTCCTTCTTAACCCCTGGTCCCTTTATCCCTCTTTGAGTTTATCTCCCTTTATTATGGGTGCAGTGACAAAGCTTTAGTTTACCTGAAAATCTGGGGCAGAGTGGTTCAAGCTTGTCATCTTTCAAACAGATATGAATCAGAGAGATGGAGAATATTTCCCAGTCTGTTTCAGAAGATGGACATTCAAATGCTTTGGACTATATTCCATCCAAATAATCAACAAATTCTTTGCATATTTTCATTTAAAAAGGTAAAAAAAATGCTACTTGGGCTATTCCAGGTTTTGTTTCTTTATTGTTATTATCTCAGGGGGCTATGCTGCTTTCTTTGGTTTTGTTTTTAAACTGACTGGGACTACAATTCCTTTCTTAGCAGAACCGAAAAATTTCTAAATCTTATTAAAATGAAAGTTGTAACTAAATGTATAACTGAATTTTCTTAGTTATATCCCTCTGTGGTTATCTTTACCTGGTCTACAAGACAATAACTCACATTTTCCTATCAAATTGCTAGGCTGCAAGAAAACAGTGAAGAAAACTCCATCCAAGGAAAGAGGTCAGTAACAAGGAGAGACAGAATGATTTAGAAACTGAGGGATGACTGTGCCAAGGTGTCATCTCTCCCAGAAACTGGGCAGGTCATTCCCTTAGATTCTGATTTCAGGAATGTTCATTTTTTTATTGTTTCATTTCCTCAAGTCTTCTGACTGTTGAGAACTTCCTCTCTCACCACGCTTTCCCTTAACTTCCTCTCTACTTCCCTCCCATTCTTTCTTCCTTCAGGTGCTTTTAAAACCATTTTCAAAGCTGAAATTGCAAATGAGGTTTTTTTGCATTCTGAATGACAATGAGGGGCTCTGTTTGAATAGCTGAATGCTTCAATGGCAGATATTTGACTGAGTTCCCTAAAGCCCAAAGCCTATGAAACCATCCACGACCTGAATAGAACCAATTACCAATTACAAGGAGCTGCTGCTCCTTGGAAGATTCTTTTGGGTTTTTTTAAAGTCCCAATCAATGCAGACTTATTGTAGACAGATCATTTTATCTTTTTCTTTGAAGGAAGAATTTCCCTGCAAGGCTTTGTAGGAGTCATCCACCAGATACATCACCTTCCAATGTGGGGATGTGAAAACATTCAACCACTTGGTTCCTTAATTTTCACCTTACTTTGTTTTCACAAAGGCTTTCCATGAGGCAGCTCTTACTTTTTTGGTTTGCTGTGGTCATTCCCTGTGTGTTTGCTCACTTAAGGTGAGAATATGGTGCAGGTGCATTGCAAATTTGGTGTGCAGACCTCACCATCGAACCCTTCCCATGGTTTTCAGTGGGGATATTTCAACTGCAACCTGGTGGCTGGGTGGGATGTGGTCAGACTGATCATGCTGGTGGTGTTTCTGCATGTCCTTCATGCTGGTGGATCAGGGGAGAACTGGAATATGCATGGGGGAGAACTGTCAGAAAAATGTTCTGGATATCCCATTGGAACCTCATGGCTCAAATGCTTTGGGGTTTCAGCAAGGTCCTAATATCAAATCTTCTCCTTGTGCCTCCTGCAGTACAGTGTGACCTGAAGAGTTGCCTGGGATTGCATTTGGGGTGATCATCAGCTGGTTTGAGCTGTTGCTAATATCTCTCTGTTAACTTCAAGAGATCTTCCTCTCCAAGCTGTGTGATAGCTGCAGAAAGCAAGGATGGTCAACCCCATACAGTCAGCCAGTACATGATATAAACCCAGATTAAGAATTTGAGACTATTTTAAGATTTTTTGATCCTTAGAACTAAATCAGTAACTTCAAAAACTCCTTTTTGGTTTTTGTTTTGTTTTTCAGATTAGATATGCTTATATGCAGAGTCTAATTGAGATACATTGCTGGAAAATTGTTGAATTTTCTTCCTTTGTTTTAGGAAGAATTAAAAATTTCCAGCCACTTAATCCAAGACATTACATTTTAATCAAACAAACAACAAAAAAACCCCCATAAATGGGGATTTTCCTTCATGACCTTGAGTGGCCTTGATTGCAGCTGAAGCCTGATCAAGCTTGATTTTCCAGACTTGAAAAGTAGCATCCTGACTGATTTCATGTACTTTGAGTGGAAGTTATCATATAGTCTTCTTCCTCCACTTTGACAGATTGAATTTAGGTTTCAGTCAAGTCATTCCCTGAGCAGCAGGACCAGTGAACCCTGCTCCCACGCAAAATTGCATCCTGCCTTCCTCCTTCCCTCCCTAAAACAGCTCAGGACAAGGATTATGCTGCTTAGTTGGTTGGATTCTGCTAAAAAAAAGTTAAAGTACCCTCTGGAAGTTGGTCCTTTTGCTTTTTGGTGCCTCTGAAAAACAAATTAAAGATTTACTCTTTTAGTTCGCAGCTGCTGTGGTTGTTTTAAACGAACGGAAATGCAGAGAAACGTGTTTAAGACAGCTCTGCAGGAAGCTGAAATTTGCCAAGGGCTACCAGAGTTATGTAGATGAGTAAAAGGTATAAGGAGGAGGTTATTTGTTCTGTCATTGTAGAACGTCTAGAACATTGTATCTCTTAAGCCCCAAACATGTTTTGGGCATCAGAAGAGGAAACGAAGCAATTCTGAAAGAGCTGCCTGAACAAATCTGTCATGAACTTCTCCCAAATGCTCTCAAATCTATACTTAAACATTTCTGCTAGTCACCAGCTCTCTTCTAAACAGATTAAAGTATTGTTATTTTTAACAGAACTTCACTCCCAATAAAACCAAATTTCTCTCTCTTTTTTTTTTTTTTTTAAAATTTTTTTTGTTTTCCCCCAAGACATTTGCACTTCTCTAATTTTTCTTTAACAGCATCAGATTCTATTTTCCCCTGAAGAGCTTCCCTGGTTGCCCACATCTTTTTTCCTTAAATGCAGCCATGATTCCCTGCCCAATATTGGTCTCATCTCTCCTGCTTTCCCTTCACAGCTTCAGCCTCTCCTGGCTGATAGCCCAGCCCAAATGGGATGCAGGGAACTGAGCTCTCTCCTGCTGGCTTTCCCTGTCCCTCAGTTTGGTTTTCTCAAGAATTAGAAAGAAGGGCCTTATACAACATCTCAGGGATGTTTCTCTGATCTGATGGCTTCAGAGACATCTCCAGACAGATCTCCTTTCCTTGCCCAGTTCTGCTGCTGCTGAGCTTCCTGCAGATGTCCATCCCAATGTCTTTCTGGGGGACGTCCTTCCTTGGATTTCATTGCAGTGCACAAGGCAGGGTGTTGGCAGCAGGGCAATGTCTGGTGCTATAAAGCATTTTCTTAAAAAAAAAACATTGTCCCCCAAATGTGAAGTCATTCTGTTGGTAACACACTGGGGATTCTGCAGGCTGAGATTCCTTATTGCTTTGTTGTGTTTGCTTTTCATCTTTACAGCTTAAATCCGGAGTTGCCCTAATGCTGTTATGTATTTCACAATATTGATTTTTTTTAGCTGTCTTCATTTAATATTTTCCCCCCTTTTTTTCCCTTTTCCTTTATAGACCAACCTTCACATCACAGATGTGAAGAAAGAATAGGCGCAGAAATTGCTTTTAGTTAGAGAGACTGCAATTTACTCTTTCACTACGGGAGGAAAAAAACGTCTCGCCACAGAAAGAGACGCAGATGAAAAGGCCAAATAGTACCTGGACCTGTGTAAGCACTGCAAGATGTGTGTGTGTGTGAGTGCATTTCCCTTCAACGGTGCACAGAATCCCAGTCAATTATTTGATGCACTCGCCTGTCTGGGCTGTGACCTTCTAGAAGGGCCCCCTCCTCCAGTTCCCCCCACACGACTTGTCAACACATTAGTCATATACAACTCAGCTGATGCCAAAACGGCCGCAGTTCAGCCAACTATTGAGAGGCAGGGAAATTCTGCTGCCTCCTTCTATTGGTCTTGGGTTTTTCCACTGTGCGGACCCGGTGGTGCTTTAAGGCTGCGGAGGGAGGGCTGGGGTTAGCGCTGGTCCCTCCGCCGCGCCGGGAG
>JBBMKD010000001.1:111735568-111768786 GCA_037834095.1 Argya squamiceps
CGCGCCTGCGCTTTACCAACTGCCGCATCCCGGCCAGCCAGCGCGTGGGCGCGGCGGGCGAGGGCGAGCCCGGAGCGGGGAGCGGGGGAGCGGCGGGGGCATGTGGATGTTGGCCGTCGCCTTGCTCCACAGCATCTCGCATGGTGAGCCCCCGCCGCGGGCATTCCCTTTCCCCTCGTCCCCAGTCCTTCTCCTCCTTGTGGCGGCCGGGAAGGGGAGCGGGTCGCGGTGGTGGATTTTTGTGCCGGGAGCGTCGCGCCGGCTGCGGGAGCCGCGGGGAGAGAGAAGGGCGAGGAGCGGGAGCGCCGCGATCGCTGAAAGTCGCTCACCTCGCAAAGTGACAGCCCCGGCACCTCCGTGCCTGCCTCCTTCGGAATGAGACGGTGCTCGCAGAGGCGAGGAGGCAGACAGGCGCTTTTTCTTTCTGTCTTTCTTTCTTTTCTCATCTGGAAAAGTACAGAATTTTTTTTTGCCAAGTGCCGTAGAAATCCGTCAGCGCGCACGGGGATGGTTTGAAGGGCTTTTCATCCTAAGCGGTCGCATTGAGATATTGCTTCCTTTCACATTTTCTTTTTTATTCGCCCTCTGCTTTCACCTTACGTTTCTACATATATTTAAAAAGTAGTATTTTAAATTTATTTCACTTTCATCATTTCTCCGTGAAGGTACCTGCTCTGAATTTTTTTTTTCCTCACTCATTTATGTAAAAATATGCACGGATAAGCATTACATCATCTGGAAAGGTTGAAGACTTTTAGTCAATTATAAAGTTAGGAAGGGGAAATTAGAGTGGGGATAGAATAAGGGTAAACCTGTTATTCTTTAATTTTTTTTTTCCTTCTGCCAACTCTTTGACTGACAAACATTTATTGCAGTTTCTGTGCGTTTTTAATAGTGAGTTGGGGTATTTTGGAACATTCAGATATATGTGATTGAAAACCGTGACATGTGTAAAAATATGCTTAAATTGCTGAAGTTTTATTGAAAATGCACTTTCAGCACTGCAGTTTTAAGGACAGAAAACAAATGATTCTGGGGTGCCAGCTATTCTATTGCACTGCCTCCTCCGATCCGAGAACGTAACATTGCCTGTAATGCTTTGCACCCTGCCAGATAAATCAAATTAAACGCACAATTCTCGAAATAGGCAAAGCAGGTAGAGCAGGGGAAATAAAAGGTTTCTTGTGTGGAATGAATGAGAGAGAGGAGCACAGGGCACAAAGTGTGAGGTTTTCCTGAAGGATGGAATTAATTGAACCTCTGGCAGAGGGTGAGGGATGAATGCTGGATGAGGGTGCCTTCACATCTCCTTAAGTAGACACTGGATGAGAAAATGCATTGACAGGCATGGCTGGTCCAGTGTGAAGCACTGGGGAGGGCAGAAATCAGGAGGTGAATCTTTAATGTGTGGAATTAGAGCGACCTTAAAAACATTTTTTTCCTCCTGCGTGCCTCGAAATATACGAAAGGATTGAAATCCCCGGAAGTGTAAACTTGGATTTTTTTTTTTTTTTTTTTTTGCATTTCTTTTGGCAATAAGGAAGCTGCAACAAGTTTTAACATTAAAGAATTATCTATCTATTTATTTATTTATTTTTGACAGGCAGCAGCACAGTGTCTTTCTTTCTGTCCTCTCCAGCCAGATACCTTGGAGGGAGAGATTTGGTGTTAATAGGACAGAAAGAATCAGCCTGGAAGTGCACTCTGACCAGTGTTATTCATTGAAAACTAGATTTGCATAGCAATGAACCCTGTTTCTCTCCAAAAATCTTATTAAAAAAAAAGAAAAAGCAGATTTTTTTTTCTACTGTACTGATGCCATAAATCCTATGTTCTAACCTAGTTAGTCCTCCTTGCAAGGGTTTTTTTGAAGAACAGAATAATTTTTGCTCTATGAGGTCGAAGTGCCATGAAAATCACTTCCATTTATTCCTTGATCTATGAAGTCAGCAGTAATTTCACTTTCAGTTTCCGTGTGTTTTTGGATCACAGTCAAACCTGAATTTGTCTCCCAAAGACTGAAGAGTGTAACGTGTACGTGATGGATGCATCTGCATGGATTCTGTGCTGCCACACAGCAACATCTGTACATTTGTGACTCCTGGGGGACTAAAATTAAATGTTTTTGTGCATAGGAATATTCCAAGATGAAAGCATTGTGAAAACGTGTAGTGGGTGGTTCAACGATTCTTTGCAACTTAACAAGTCTGTTTGTTTTTGGCATCACACTTGATGTCAAAATGCAGATTTTTAGGGTCTTTTAAAGGGAAATCTTGGAAGAAAATGGCACCTACCTTCATGTTAAGACTGGATAAGATGATTTTATTCATTGGTAACACTCATTAGGACTTATTAGGGTCATTTTATCAGAGTCAAGAGTCGGAGAATAATGTTTTTAAAGGACTTCAGATTTTAATGCAGTGTCATATCAGATATGTATCTCTTTGAAGGAAATGACTGCATATATAAATAGATATGTCACGTACACATTTATTTTCATTATTCTATCTATAACTCCATCTGAACTCCATTGTGTGACAGGCAGGGCTGTTTTATGAGTGTATCTGGTGGGGGGGGACAGGTCCCTGCTTGGCTTCTGCCATTGCCTTTTCCAACCCCCTATGGCACCACACCAGGTTTGCTTAAAACACCAGCACAGGTATAAGTGGTTTTCCATTGTGTTACATCTCATTCTGATTTTATCTTTAAAATATGTAAGATTGTTCAGGTTCATGCTGGTTTTGATTATTTTATTTTATTTTTCTGAGGGGAGAAAGAGGTTAAAAATAAACCCGTGGGTTTAACTCTGCAGTTGTAGTCTTGGGCTTAATTTCTGTTGGAGATAATGGAAGCCATCTGAATAACAATAACAAGGTTGGCCCCCATATTTCCCTGCAGTCACTCAGCACAAATACATTTTGTCAAATTAGATATGAGCAGTGTCACTGGGAAGGCTTTATGTTTGTGAAATAGCTTCCTTCTGGGGACAATAAAGTACTGACACTCTCTTCCATCCAATTAGTATTTCTGAAGCCTGAAACAAAAACCTCCCCAAATACCTGGTTAAAGTTTATGTATTTTGTGAGGGTTTTAAACTCTTGTTGCTGTGAGTTCCTTAAGAATACAGGTAACTATTAACCATAAAGGCAGTGCAGCCCTGGAAGGTGCGTGGGATGATATAGACATCAGTGGGAGCTCTGCAGCTGAATTCACTACCTTGAAAGCCTGAGTCATGCAGTTCTAATCCTGAGCAAGGCTTTGGAGTTGCCTTCCAGGGTTACTCTGCCTGCACCACCTTCCCTGTTACTCTGCCCTGAGTATTCCAGAGGTGAGCATTTCAAACCAGCAGCAGAAGTCTGCTGTAGCCTGGTCGTAATTAGCAATGGGGCATTTCACTAATTACAGTGAGGGGAGGCTCTAAGGGGAGAATGGCCTCCTTCAAAATCCTGCCTCTTTTTGGCAATGACTGTGATCAGGCTAGTTCAGGTGCTGCTTTCAGAGATGAGGGTTTTTCAGTGTCACTCAGTCTGTGCTGTGGATGTGCTGAACCCATTTCCAGGCTTCTCTCTGGCTGCATTTCTTGCATGCCCGTTGCCCACAGATGCTCTGCTGAAATCAATCGAGCTTCGGGAGGCACCAATACAGCACAGATGACACTAAAAATACATTTCCATTAAAATGATTTCCTGTTTGAATCCTCTCCCTGCTGCCTATCCATCAGGGTGGGTTTATTCTGGAAGGTGGAGAAAAGGATCACACTAAACTGAGAGCAGGGGTTAGGCTGGAGGATGAGAAGCCAGAGCCACGCTGGTGCTGAGGCTCCCCAAAGAAAATGGTGATTCTCAGAGCTGGGAATGTAACATCTCAGCAAAAGAACAAGCTGCTGTCTCTGTAGAAATGCACTGAGAGACCTGCAGAGCTTGTGTGGCATTGTGAACCCACAGCCTCACCTTGGGAAGTTGAATGGATGTGCAGGAAGCATTGGTGCCTGTGTGTGGATGGCACAGCACAGCCCAGGGTGTTTTTAATCCGGTGTTACCCGAGCTATGAATAGCTATTAATTAATCACCAAATGCCAACGAGAGAAAAACTGCTATTGCTGGGCACTCAGAGGACGTGGGGATATCTGTACCTGTTCCCAAAGGTGTGTTTCTGCTGTGCTTGGGGTGTGCTGCTCCCCCAGGTGCTGGGGGATCTCCGGGGGGATTTCCTCCTGTGGTGTGGGCAGTGGTTGTGCTGGAGCTGGAGCCACAGGACACTAGTGGGCAGCAAACCACAGAATCTGTGTCTTCCTAAGCTGTGGGAGCACACAGACAGAGTTCCAAGAGGCTTTTTCCCCGTGTTTTTCTGTCAGGAGTCACTAAAAACTGGTGGGTGCTGTGTCTTCTTCCCACAACACTGGACAGAAAATGTGTGTGGTGACAGTGAAGGTCTTTTGGGAAGTGGTTCAAAGAGAAGTTCTCTGCAAATGGTAAAAACAAACCTCTAAATCATCTTGAAGAGGGCTTTATTGCAGCTCACAGCTCCTCACTGTGATTTCATACAACCACGGAGTTGTTGAGGTTGGAAGATACCTTTGAGCACAACTGCTCCCCCAGCACTAACCCCTCTCCCCAAGTGACACATCTGCAGGTCCTTCACATTCCTCTATGGAGAGTGACACTTCCAAGGCTGGAAAACCCTCCCCACAAAGAATTTTTTCCTTATATCCAATTTAAACCTACCTGATGTAACTTGAGGCCATTTCCGCTCATTCCATCCCTTGTTCCATGGTGAAAAACCTCGACCTCAACCTGGCTCCACCCTCCTCTCGTGGAGTTTTAGAGTGGGAAGGTCCCCCCTGAGCCTGCTTTTCTCCAGGCTCAGCCCCTTGCCCAGCTCCCTCAGCCCCTCCTGGGGCTCCAGCCCCTTCCCCAGCTCCCTTCCCTGCCCTGGACACGCTCCAGCCCCTCCAGGGCTCTCTTGAAGTGAGGAGCCCTGAAATGAACACAGGATTTGGGATGTATTTCAGAGGAATTTCCTCAGTGTTGCTACATCTGGGAAAGTTTAGAAGTTGATTTTGATTTTGTTTGTTCTTGAGTAAACTTTTGTCGCATAACATACTGTTAATTTCAATTATTTGGGAAAATCTCATGGGTTTTGTTGATCAGCTCATCCAGAAAGTTCTTCCAGCTCATGAGGTGTGCAAGTCTCTGAGCTGGGCTCAGGTTGGGCCTCACTTTTTGTGTCTTTGACTAATTAAGAGACTTAACAAATATGCTGCCTCTCAGGTGAGGGGTTTGTTTGGGGTGGGGAAATAATCTCCTCTACTTATTTAATAAACAATTGGAGTGACAAAAAAAAAAAAAAAGGCAGAAAGCAACAAAATTAACCATCTTTCTGGGGGTGGGAAGCTGGGGCAATGGATTGAGGAGGAAAATATATAGATTTTTCTTTTCTCCACTAAGTTTACTCTAATTAACAAGTTAAAATGTGTGTAGGATCAAGGTCCTGTTTGAACATGCCACTCATTTAGCCTTTGGTTTTATTTGGCACATGCCATTTATCAATCTCTTGGTCTTGGAGTCTTTGAGATTTGCACGAGGAAGGACTAATTCCATCTTCTACTTTAAAAATTGAAGATGGGAGTGAAATACTAATTTTTGACATTTTAAAAGTCTTATTTCTTTTGAGCCATCAAAACTCTAAATATACTACGAAAATCCATTTATGCAACATAGGTCTCCAACATACATCAGAATACTTAATTATTTCAAGGTGAATGTGCAAGTGTCTGCAGTTAAATTACTTATTTCACGATATATTTTGAGTTATTTCATAATCTTATTTAATCATCACTTTCTCATCATTTAAACTGAAATCAACTGAGATCTGAAATTGTAATTCTTCAAAAGAAGATTTATCTTCTCAGTCTTCACCTCCCTGCCCCTTCACAACAATTGGTGTTGTTGAAAATAAAATAACAGAAAATGGGAGGTATTTAATAATAAAAGCCTTTCACAGCTTAATATTTGAGACCACTGAAGAGAACATCTCCAAGAACAAGATTCCACTGATTCCTCAGGCACTTGTTAGCACTGGGAGCTTTTCTTGTCATTGCTTGTCTTTGGATACTGCCATTCACAAAAAAAAAAAAGGTTTTTACCTCATAAGTACTTTTATTTTTTTCCCCATCAGAGCATTGGGTTACTCATCAGAAAAAGAAAAAGTAGGGTATGCCAATAAATAGCTTCCCCAGTGGAGTGGGCAACAAATGCTGTGATCTGTTTTGAGGAAGGGAAGAAAGGCAAGCGGAGGGACAGACAGGATGACAGAGATTAGCAAGTCTCCCCAGCATCCCTATTTAAGCTATTTTTACTCAGAAAGGCAGGGAGTAAGACTTAAGAGTGAGCCAGCAATCCTATTTATAGCAAGCCATTTTTAAATGCAGAGGCTCTGAGGAGGAGAGTCACCTCCATGCTAAACACCAGCCTGCCTGTAGCTCTCCCAGCACCCAGGGAGGGAGCAGCCCGGCCACCCCTGCTGCATCACTGATGTGCTCCTGCTGAAGCTTCCAGAAGGACAGAGCCCTTGGAAATGCAGGACTTTGGGCCATGGGGCAGCCCAAGAGCACGGCTGAAAATAGATCTCTGCTCCACATCCACGTGGCAGAGACAAAGGCACACACAGGGATCACCTGAGGAGTTGTTTTTTTTGCCTGGTGCCTCTCTCCATGTATTCTCTTGGACAGTCTGCTGATATAACTCTCAGTGTGTGATTTGTCAGGGATATAGTTCCTTCTGAGATTTTAAAATAAACATATATATTTCTGCACATTCACATATGTAAATCTGCATAGATTATAATTGCTTAAAAACTACTACATATGGAAAATTTGGCACTTCACTGTCCAAGCGTGCTCGGTGCTATTTTCTTCCCATTAATTACACTGTAATCCCATCCAGAAGATTTGTGGCTTAAGATTCATGTTTTGCACTGGGCTAACGATTATCCTCAGTAACTTTCTGCCATCTAAATTTTTGGAGTAACTTTGGGGAGCCCTCCAGTGTTTGAAGAACATCAGAAGCATATTCTTGAAATGACCGTGGCTGTTTCAACGCAGCCAGAATATAATTACACTGCACTGTAGCTGGAAATAGTTGCCTTATCTACATAATCTACTCACAGTGACTCTATAGATAAGATTGTAGGGTTGCTGTGCCTATATTTATACTATATTTATATAGTTGTTGGCATGAAATCCTCTGGTGTGGTTTTGCAAATGGAGTGGCTCACGCTCAGGGTGTTTGTCTCAGCCCTGCAGAGTGGCAGCCCCCAGTGCCTCCAGCTTTTGGGGGAATTCCATGGAATTCAGGGATTTGTGGAAGAGCTTGTTCCCTGCTCTGTTCCTTAGGAGGGTCTCCTTGATAACATGTTCAGTAAAGGTTTCTGGATGCCTAGTAGTTCGTGTGAGACTAATAAAATAAAATGTCAGACTTTTTTTGTTTTATCTGGCTCCTGTTTTAGCTGGGAAGGGTTTTTGTGATGCTGGAATGTGCAGGCTTGGAGGAATCTGTGTGTTATTGTTACACTGCAGTCTACTAATCTCATGGTAGGATTTGAGTGCACCCAAATCTACTTGATTGCTTTTTTTTTTTCCCTAGGCCATGGAAAGGTGATGCGTAAAGTGCAAGCTCTGGCTTCTGCTGAATTCTCTTGTCCAATTGTTTTTCTATCAGAAATCATTGTATTCTGGGGTTTGTTTGTTTGTTTTTGCTTTGTGGTATTACCTTCCGAAGTCTTTGGGGTTTTCTGTGTGAGTTTTATTAGGAATTTTGGCCCTGACTCAGGAAAACACTGTGAGTGCATCAAGTCAGTCTCTTGGTAATTATGAGGTGAGCATGTGACAAGCTGTTAGAACGCACCTGGCTTGAGCTAAGGACAGAACAAGTCCTTGAGAAAGTCCTTTTTGGTATGAAAAGCAGATTCAGCTGTCCCTGGAATGGGATCTTGCTGGAAAAAATGTCATTCAAGCAAAGTAGGCTTTAGGTGGACCTCAGCTTAAACAGAAAAGTGGTTCACCATCCACACTACACACTGTCCACCTGAATGTTTTCCTCTCATTAAGTGGCTTTTCTGTGGGGCAGTTTAAAAGCCAATTCACATATTATTTCTAGACAAGTCAACCATAATTTGTGTTGCCACTGCAGTTGTGAAGTACAAAGCAAAGTGTTTGCTGTGTCATGATATGAAGGAAGTAATTTGGGAAGCTGTCAGTGAAGTAGAAGTTCTCCAGTTATGTTTGCAGACATCCAATGTAGAGAGTTTTTTTGCATAGTTAAGTGAATTTTCAAATGTCTGCAGTAATATTTGCATTATGCTTCATGTTTTTAGCTGTGTTTTGTAGGAAGCTTTCCTTTGTATCTTTCTTTCTGGTTTTGTTGTATGACCTCAAGGTTTCTCTTCTGCAAGGACAACCTTTTCCACAGCCCTGTTGTGTTGGGGCTCTAAAAACCATATTTTTATCATTTCAAGCACAGACAGTGAGGTTCATCTCACTATGGAACTTGAGTGATAGGTGATGATTACCATGGTTTTTGTGGTGTCAGCTGTGGCTGAGGCTTTTTGCTCTCAACTTTTTGTAAATTTATATCTATAAAATGCAGAATGAATGCTTAGGGGAGAGGGAGGAATGGAGGCACAGACATAACTTTTAGTGGAGAGGGTAAAGGAAGTGAAAAGGGTGAGTTGGAACAGCACAGGAATCCAGGCAGTGATGTAAGGTGTGGTGAGAAGAGGGAGGGCATTCACAGGACATGAATCCCTGTGGGACAGCAGGAAGGCAGTCTCTGAAGGCCAGATTTGAGATGTACAGGTGATGGTGAAGGACCCTGAGGTCTTGGCTTCAGTTTGCAGTGGGGAAGGCAAAGCTGAGCCTGTTCCCCTGTGAGCTGTGGGTGGAGAGCACAGCAGAATATGGCTTTGGGACCACCCAGTGCTCTGTTTTGGCTGCTGGTCTGTGCCAGAGGAAGCTGATGCTCCATGTGGATCCTGCAGTGTGCCCAAGGACAGGGAGCTCAAAGTCCCAGCTGCCCTTGTCCTCTGCTGCCTGCAGTCAGATTTTTCCTTTGCTCTTTTCTACTCCTGTTATTTAATCTCTGCTGTAGGCTTAGTTTGAGGCCTACTACCTGTCTTCTCTCCTCATTTTTCCTAGATATTTAGATGTATATTTAATGTATATCTAGATGTATATTTATATATATTTAGATTTATATTTGTATTTCCTCATGCCCTGAGGCAAATGGATTTGGGGGAGTGGAGGAGATCAAGGATGGACAGCAACCTTATTAATGTTGGTGTGGCTGTAGGGTAGGAAGGGCAAAGGAGGAAGGGGTTGAGCTCATTTATTGGGCAGGAGGGAGATAGTTAATCCTGGGGAAAAGAGGCTGAGCTGTCAGGCTCTCAGAGGAGCCCTGGCAGGGGTAATTTGCTCTTCGGGTTGGGTGCAATGGGGTCTGCTCAGAGCTGGTGCCTGATCGCCCAGCCTTGCTCCTGGGGTGGGAATCTTGGGAGCTCTGCTGGCTGGGAAGGAGCACGATCACAATTCCCCACTGGAGAGCAGCTCTTGGTCTCTGTCACAAATTGGAGAGCTGCTTGCTTAGCAAGTCATGAGGAGCACCAAACAGTCATGGTGGGAACACAGCCTGGAGTAGGGAATGTTTGGTTTTAATTTTTTTTTTCAGGGTAAGAAAGAAAGAAAAGATCAAGTTCTAGCTTTTCTATCCTAGTCTAGAGTAAAAATCTTGTCCAAAATCTTCTGTTCCTCACCAGTTTTTTGCCCTTATCCATTGTGCTCATGCTTGAGGGGCAGCACGGCTTCAGAGAGATGGGAATGGATGTGTTCAAACTGTCCTTGTCCCACTGGTGATGGAGCTGGAGGCCTCTTGAAATACCCAGCCACTGGTGCATGTGAAGGCAGTGCAGGGCAAAAGAAATGCCTGTCTGAAAACACTCCAGCTGCAGCAGTTCAGTACATATTTATTAAGTCCAAAAGTTAGTCCCTAGTGGATAGAAGCAATTACAGCATTTCTGCCACATCTCAAAATTCGTTTCCATAGAAGAGAAGAATGCTGGGCCTGAGTAATTTCAAAAGGACTTAATGAGACTCAAAAAAAAAAAAAAATTCTAAATAATAGTAGTCTGACTGCTACTTAATTTCAGGAGGTTTTGAGAACTTCTGGTGTCAGTAGAATGAGTTTCTGTCTTGTCCGTGTTCAAGGAGAACAGCAGAACTGCCTTGTTTGCTCACCATGTGATTGCTCTCCTTCCCCACACAGTTTCTGCTGCTTTCAGTCCCTGGTGTGGACACTCACTGAAATAATTGGGGTGGGGGTTCAGGTCAGCTGAGCATCTCAGCTCTGCCATTTCCTGAGGCACGTGCAGCTGGCCTGGTGCTCACGAGGTTTTACACAAAATAAAGTGGCACGTATGGAACAGCTTCCAAGTGGGAAACGGAGGGATCCTGGCATGGCACAGGGCCATGGGTTGGGAAGTGGAGGATGTGGGGAGCTGAGCTGTGGTTGCAGCAGGGGA
Source organism: Argya squamiceps (assembly GCA_037834095.1). Lineage (NCBI taxonomy): Eukaryota > Metazoa > Chordata > Aves > Passeriformes > Leiothrichidae > Argya > Argya squamiceps. Next base: position 111,746,141 of record JBBMKD010000001.1, read on the forward strand.
TGCTCTCCCTTGGCTCAGGACCTTCCAGAGGGCAGGAAGAGAAGAGAGATTTAGGGGTGATTTTGGGGAGGTGGTTGCTGTCTCTGATCAGGATAATGTTACCAGCTCTGTGCCCCTCCCCTCACAATTTGCCACGTTGCAGCTTTTGGGAAAGAGATGCAGAATCTCCTGAGTTTGCTTTTGAGCTGTTGCTTGGAAAGAAATGAATGGGAATTTAAAGCTAGATTTTTTTTTTAAGTAACATATTTTAGACCCTGTACCTTTTAAATCCTAATGGAACTGCTTTCACTTTTTAATTAAGTGGCCTCCATGTGTGGTGATATGATGTGGGAAATGGATTTGTAGAGGATTCTCAAAGCCTGACAGAAGGCTCACACAGCCTTGTGCATCTGTATGCAAACACTGAGATAAAGTGTGCTGACTTAGAAAGGCCATGGAATAGGACAGACATTGTTGAGAGAGAAATTGAACTAAAAACATGTTTCAAATGCTGACCTTGCAAATAGACCAGATATTTTGGAGAAACAGAACTATGAAAGATGTATCATAGTAGGACCCACTTGGGTTATTTTTAGATTATTTGCTTTAAGGCATTTACAGCATTGTGTGTCAAAAGCTGATGGGCCAAAAAACCCTTATAATGTATTGTAATTAAGAAATAATTCGGCTTCTGATTGTGATGGTGTGAATTGTAACACCTGTACCATCTCACCCTTCTCATGAGACTGAAAATGGAATAAAAGTCTTTAAAACACCTCACAGGAGCCCCATCTCTGGGTCAGAAAAAGGGGGTTTCTGACAGTATAGGATCTCTCTCTTTGAATCAGGAGGGTGTGCAGTATGGTGGTTTTACCTTCATGTCAGTGAGAAACTCATTCATTGCCTTAAAATGGGACAACCTTAACAACCTGGTTTGTGGAAGGTGCCCATGGCAGGGGGATTGGAGTTGGGTGATATTTAAGGTCCCTTCCAACCCAAACCATTCCACATTTGTTACTATTTCATTTATCACTTATTGAAAGTGTGACAATGCTTTAAAAGGACATACAGCTTTGTTGCTGGGAAGTTTTCTGGCATCATCACCTGCAAAGGAAATGCTGCTTCCTGCTTTCTTCAGTGTTTCCAGACTCTGAATATTGACTGCACATAGGAGGGTGCACAATATGGGCAAACCCTGAGGTGAATTTGCCCTGTGCTGTATCTGGTTGCCTTATTTTATTAAGGTACATTCATTCTGAGGAGCTGAAAGGATTATTAGTAATAGCTCTGTAAGAGGGATACAATCAATTTAAATTAGCTCACAGGCTTGAGCCTGTGTGATCTGGTGCCTTTAAAATGTAGGTAAGCAGCTCATCATGTTGTTCCCTTACATAACATTGTAGGAAACTTTTCCCAAGCCCAGTCTTGTGGCACGTAGGCACACGGGTTAATTGTGGACTAGTGATTGGATTCAATGATCTCTGAGGTCTCTTCTAATCTCAGTGATTTTTTGATCTTCTCTATAAATGTTGCAGTTCATGACATTTGGATGTTTTTAATGTCCAGAGGAATTATCCATTTGAGAACCTAAATACTTATTCAGAGAAATTCAACTGTGTTATTTGTGTAAAAAATCAAACAAGAGATACCTCTGAAGATTCTTTTCCCTGTCCAAGTCCTGCTTCCACCCTTCTTCCTTTCCATAAATTCTTCCAGGCTTCCTCCTGTCCTTATATCTCATCCTAACAAGTGTCATTTGATTGTGTGGGTAAACACCAGGGGTGATTTTCCTGGTCTCTCCAGGTTTCTGCCTTACAGGAGTGGTATGATTTTTGCCAGGAAAGTCAGTATCACCCAGCAAAGCTCCCTGATTATCTCTTGCTTTTCCATTCTCGTCTGCCCCGAGCCAAAGAAACCCAGCTGATTTAGACTAATTATTTCAAATGCAGTTTGTAAAAGGATGCTAACACTTTGCTGTATCCCTGAAGGTCATCTAAGTGATCCATAGTTAAACATTCATGTGGGAGACTCTGGGGGAAACAGTGAGGGATGGTTATAATGGGAACACAGTGGGCTGAAGGGTGTGCTCATACTCGAGTCTTCACGAGGCAAACCAGGGCAGTGGAGCACTCCTGTGCTTTTACAGCCCTTAAATCTGAATAAACTAGAGCCTGCAGACCCTGCTTCAACATCTTTGTGGGATCCAGGACTGCTTCAAACTGCTTCTTCAGCACCACAATCCTCAACCTCTGTTGTGTTTTATTAAGCGGGGGGAAAAAAAATTATCTGTGCACGATCTCTCGTCATTAAAATGTGCTGGTGCCCAAGGTGTTTCTTCGTCTGTTCCTCTGGCAGCTTTTCCCCTCAAGTGATTATGCTAATTAGTGTTTGATCAGATGATTAAATTATAATTCGATTAATCCTACGTGCTAAATGCTCTGAATGCATTTCCACTGCCTGAGTGCCTTGTGCTTAAGCATTCCTGTTTGCAGCTTGATAGGAGGCTCCTGCCTTTCCCCATGGCTAATGGATTTTCTGTATTAAACCCACTACAGTTCCTTTTAATGTTGGGATGCAGGGGAAAAGGGCTTTTTGTTTTCCTCCTCTGCTGCACACAACCAGAAGTAGGTAGGTTCCTCCCAGAGGATCTGAATGTTGCTAGGGATTACAAAAAATAGCAGAGGGGAAAAAGGTTCCGAGCTTTTTATTTTCTGTTTATGTGTACTAACCCCATGTCCCGTTCATAACTCATAACTTACCAAGGCAAAAAAACTATGGTACAGCTAAATCCTCAATCTGTTTGCATTCTGAGTGGTATTTTCCCCAAATAATTCCCTCCTTTTCAAAGCCAGAATGTATTTTTGTCCAAAGACTCCCTTCGTTGCAGAACAAATTTTCTCTCTGTGTGAGAGTGGGGTGGAGAGAGAGAGAGAAGGTTATTTCTGCTCCTACTACCTGCTTTGTCCTCCTTTTTCCCCCCAGTTTTATTTTTGCATGCCATCTCCAGGAGGTAATCCCCAGCAAGGGTGTAGGATGAAGAACACACTGAAATTACAACCTTGGTGCTGCTGAGAGATTAATGCTCAGCTGCAGCATTGCTTTCTTTGTCTTTGGGGGTCCTGCATTTTTAGGTCATCTAACTTCGTATGACTCAGTTCAACATACTGGAGGAAAACAAAAAAGCCCCAATAATAAAATTACTTTTTTTTAAAGAAGAGGTGCTTTAGCTTTCAAAATTAAATATTTACAGGTGTTGCAGAGCTGAATATGTTAAGTGGCTTCTCTGTTTTTATGGAGGTAGGCACCAGTGTCTTCCTCTGTCAGTCTGATAGTAATGAGTGGCTGGAGTTTACAGGGAGGATGTTAAATTTAAATCCCTTGGTTTGTTTCCATCCTACAGTGCAGAAAACACCATCATGGAGCAGCCTCCCTCCCTCTTCCCCTCTCTCCCTCTCCTGAATTTATCTCAGGGGAAGTGTGAAACAGATTGAGCTCAGGGTTGCCAAGACCTGTCTAGGGGGATTTTGCTTTTTTGTACCCCAGGTGTGGGAAGGTAGAGTGAGGGAATAGGGATGTAAAGGATGTTTTCCCTTCCCTCTCCTTCCCTTTTTTTACCTGAAAAGCTGTCAGAGATTCATAGAGCTCCTTTAACATCTTATTTTACTCCTTTCAGACTGTCTAGGAAAAAAATATTTACCTGTGAGGTGACTGGCATGCTACGATCTATTGCCAGCTGTAAACCAAAGTGGGGTAAATGAGTGATTAAATTAAAAATAATGTAATTAAAGTCATAGAGGCCAAAAAGCTACCTTCATTCTATCAAAGTGCAGTTGTGTGGCAGTGATGGAAAACTGAGATCTCATGATTTAAGAAAATCTGTGCCCTGCCAATGAATTCAGCCTCATCCCTTGCCAGAGACCCCTGGGATTCTTCCCTCACCCTTGACTCACCAGTTCGCTCTCTTGCCTCAGTTCTGCTCCCTCCCAACAGATTGTGGGCAGATGTTTGCTCTGCCAACATCTGTGCAGATTTAAGAAATTAAAAACCTGTGGCTGTCTCCTGCTATGTGTTTGGGAGGGGGAATTGCCCCAATCCCACATGGGATGGAGGCAAATCCCCTGCTTTATATGGCAGCTGGAGCACTCCCCTGAACCCCTCTGCTGCCAGGGTTTGTGGGGTGCAATCCTCCATCTGGAAGGCAGTGATGAGTAGCTGCAGGCAGTAATACCTTCAACCCAGCCAGATAAATAGATCTGGAAGTAGGCTTGTGTCACCATCCTCATTTTAGAACTGAAAGAATTAGGCTAAGCTGAATTAAGGCTCTAATTCTAAATGAAAGTGCTAGCTTAGGATGCTGCTTAGCTCGTTCTTTTTAAAAGTTTAATTTCAGATTCATTTCCTGAGTATCCCCATGTGGACAGGTCCTCAGACTCTGCCTGGCCTTGGGTAAGCTACTTAAGCTTGTGACCTGAGGACGTTGCTGCAAAATACACTAAAGCATGTGTGGGAAGTGCATTAAGAATTCCACGGGAGGTAATTGTATGCCTGCCTTTTTTGTTTTGTTTTGTTCTGTTTTGTTTGTTTAGCATTCTCTGTGTGGTCTTCCAGACAGAAATCAGCTTTGCAAAGGTGATGTTGGAGTAGGGGAAAGATATCCAAGTGGGGAGAATGTCTGTGGTGAATGAGGCACTCCAATGTGTTCCATCGAAGTTTCTAACTCACCTCCCTGTCTGTGTAATAGGAACACGTCCCCTGCCCACCTGACAAGTGCTCTTTTGGGTGGATATAAATATCCTTAGAGCTTTGAGCCTCTGGAAGTGGAGGAGTTCATGGTGTGCAGCATGAAGACCCTTTGGGAAATGCCACCTCCGTGTCACTGCCTCATCCTTGCTCTTTCCCGGGGAAGAACACATTCCAATAGTCCAGCAGCAGAGGTCAGTGCTGATTTGCATTGGAGAGGCAAACCTAAGCTCAGGAGGAAGGGGCAACCCATCCACATCTCCTGTGTGCACAAAAACACCACCACACCCTTCATTGCCACTGATGCCATGTGCCTCAGTCGTGTTTCCCTGTGGGTTCTCCATGTAAAAACTGGTGGCTGTTGATAGGATATCACCATCCAGGTGCACAGCATGAGCTGGTGCTGTTTTAAGCATAAAACTCTTCCTAAATGCTGCTGAATCACAGCTCAATAAATCTGTAACTAGTCTAGCTTCCCACCTTTCAGGCAGCTGGAGAGAGACACAGATGAATTTTGAAGAGGGGTTTTTTTGAGGGAGAGAGGAGGGACACATGGTTGACATGCAGCTCTGACCTCAGTTAAAATCTCCTGAGGCTTGCACAGAAATTTGATGGACTTCTTCTTCCTTTTCAAGCTTGGCATTGAATATTTTCTTATTCTTTTTCCCCGGAGCACCAGCAGGTTTGTCAGAGTGCCTGGCACACCTATTGCCCTCTCTGGAAATCAGTCACATTTCCTTGGCTGGTTTTAATGGGTGCAAACCTTTCCCTGCTCCTCTCCCTGACCTCCTCACTTCCCCAGTGTGTTTGGGGTTGGCTGGGTGGTGGGATTACAATTTGAGTGTTCTGTTCTAAAGGGGAGATCAGCTCAGGTTGTTCTTCATGGTCAGGGCTGCACACAATTTCATCTGATAGTGGGGAAAAGTGAAAGAATAGATTCACAAGCTGGAGCAGCTCCTTCCCTTTTTAAATCTTTGATTCTGGGGCACCCTCACCCCAATCTGCCTCTCTCTAGTTTGTACCATTGACTGCTAATTTTTCTTTTTTTTATTTTTTTTCTCCCAGAAATCAGCACTCAGGTGTTGGACAGTATGAAATATTTTCAACTATCTCCTTATCTTTTTTTTTCTTTTTTCCTGGAAAAATATGGCTTGTGTCACAGCTCCAGACTGCCCCCAAACCCTGTAAATAGTTTGGAAAAGTACATGCAGTTAGTCCTGTCCAGCCTCTGAAAAATCCCTGTGTCTTGCAGGTGTCTCAGTCCTCTGCTGCTTGCAATGTCTATTTTCTGCATATCTCAAGAGGAAAGGAGGTACAGGAGGTTATTAGAATGAGGAAATGATCCTCTGGCACTAACCTGGATATTTTTCTGTTAAAAAAAAAAATAAAAAAAAGCCTGCAGCTTCCTCTTGGAATTGGGTCTGTGAGCAGCTGACTACGTTTGCCATGAATGACAATTAATAATGCCTAGCAACAACAACTAAAGAGAGCAGAAATAAGATTGTCTGGGGAGAGGGGAAAAAAAATACCCAATAACAACCACTGGATAACCCATATGCTTTATTTTCAAAGTGGAATTAGTGAATCCAAACTATTTAGTTGCTGTGTGCACTTAACTCTGGGCCACCCATGTGTGGAAGATTTTTTGGCTGGAGGGGAGGAAAATTTAAATTTTTGTGTCTTCTGCTTTTTCCTCTCGCATTAACAGCTAGTGCAGCACTAGTTCTCACCTCAGGAGGAAAAGCTGCTTCTTCCTGCTGTCCTCCCTTCTCCTGCCCAAGGCTGTTTCTGGTGCCATCTCACAGTGTTTGCCAGTCCCAAAAAATTGGTTTGAAAGTGAGGAGAGTAATTTACCTGTGTTTTAACTTATTTTTCTCCTACAGTTCCCTTTTCTGTCCTTCCTCAGTCCCACCAGAAATGTAAATATTCATCATCGGAGATTACTAAAATTGCATGAGAAATTTTCCTTTAGCTCTGCCAGAAAGAAGTTTGGATTTATACACCTGGAGTGGATCTTATTCCCTCTTGGAAAAAAAAAAAAAAGACTCAATGATAATAAATGTGCTGCTACAAAGTCAATATTCCTTTCAAGTTCTGCCTGTCCTTTCATCAGCTTGGGGTGTGTATGTGGGAGAATGTTTAGAAAGAATAGTCACAAAAATGCTTTCTGGCAAAGGAAGAGATCACAGATCAGATCAATGATATTTCCACAGAAAAGAGAATTGAAGTGATTTAATTTTATCAGCCAGCAATCTTACATTTGGGACCAGTCATGTTTTACTGGTGTCTTTAGCAAATAAACTTCTTTGAGAAAATATCATAGACAAATAATTTTATAAGAACCTCAAAAAAACCAAAGCCTGGCATGCAATTTCAAAATGAGCACGTGCACGTCTATAAAACCATTAACATGCACAGTTTCTGGTCATGATAGGCTCCAACAAATGTGAAGGTCCTGGCAAAATGGTGTTTAATTAGTTGTGCTCTGGCATAAATGTGCAAATTTAGTTGGAGAGAACCTTTCCTTTCAGGACTGAGGTTCTCAAGGGACAAGACACATCAACAGGGAGGAAAAAGAAAAAGAGTAGAAAAAGTGTGTCTTGAATTATTTTTCCTTGTCGGAGTACCCAGACCATTTTCATCCTCTCATTTATGAGACCCTGTCCAGTTCATTATATCTGATTAAAAGTGGCCACATTAGCCCTCAAACTCTGCACAATTTGACCTAAAACACATGAAGATTTGGCCCCTAAAAGATTCTGTTATTGATATTTTCTCTGGCCTTGCCTTTCAGGAATAACAGAGCTGTTCTGTTTGTGTTGGGTCTGAGCAGTTGGTGGTGATGTAGTCTACAATTTTTTGTGTGTAAATGATCTTTTGGGATTATTCCAGGATGAGAGTGTTAGAACCACAACTAATGAACTCTAAGTACAGAAATTGAGACTCCTTTCTGGATGGTGGCTGTGGCAAATATTAACACCAGATGGACACACAGTTGTGCTTCTGGAAAAAGGCCTCTCTCTATAATTTTTTTTCCCCACTAAGCAGTAACTGCAGCTGGAAATGTTATTCAAGTCCTCCTTATATTTTAATTTTCACTGCTGACCTGTCATAGCTCAAAATTCCTTCTGTCTGAAATGGACAATTCACAGTTTATTCCACATCATAGATGGAGTTGTGGTGCTCCAGAACCCAGGGAATAAAACTGAGGCAGCATTCCAGCCCCTTGAGACCTTCCTAAGTAATAAACATTAATAAAGACACTTTTGTTTTATGCACTTACAGAAATTCTTAAATATTCTAGTACACCTAACAGAGATTTGCTTGCTCTTGACTGCAGCTCATTGCTTTTGGATCTGGCTGACAATTACATTTGCTTTTACACAGCTTCCCAATTCATTAATAGATTGATTGGAACATGAAACATTGCATAATATAGGATTAAATAACAGCTCACATTTGCTAGCCTGCTCTTCTGTTTATTCAGAAAAGAAAGAAAAAGTCGTCAATGAGCCATCACACTGGACAATAAATTAAAATGTTGTTATATGACCCTTTCCTAGAGCTATTAAAAAAAAAAAAGCATATAGACATCTTCAGTTTTCTGTTCATAGTCTGGGGTTTAATGTATGTGATGGAAGAAAAATCCCATCACTTTCTAGACTCCTGAAATACTTTTAGACACACTGATTGACAAGTCATAAGTAGTGCTCCCAGCAACATTTTAGTTCTGTGGATTTACAGCTCATTATCACTTATGCTCTCTGTAAAGATTTAAAACTACCACATTTTTAGAACCTGAAATAGGAGTAATAAAAAAAAAAATACTAAAATAATTACCTCTGAAATGTGTATTACTGGCATTAGCAAATCCTTATTTTAGCAGGAGGATGTATTGGTGTTTTAAAACTCGGCAGCAATTGACATAAAGTTTCAGTGGAAATATTTCTGCCAGGATTTTGAAATTGTGCTTGATCTTAATGGCTCCAGAATGAGGCAGAAGAACAGAGTAATGTGGTTTAGCATTAGCATACAAGACCTGAGCTCAAATCTCTGCTCTGTTACCTGTTTGCAGGTGCACTGGCAGAAAAATCTACTTGGTTTTCATGGGTTCCTCAAAAAATGAGAATATCCCATGCTCAGGAACGTGACAGGTGCACTCCATGCTGCTGGTTCCTACATGGAAGTCCAAAAGGAAAACCAGATTAATTTGCTGTTGAGTGAATCATTGCTAAAGAAAATAGCCTGCAGAAATGCTTATTTTAGGCAGTGTTTGCACTGTTCAGCAGGCACTTCAGAAACCTTGGGGGTGATTGGAGACTGAGTTGTGGGATGCAAATAAATCAAATCCCTCCTGTGTATTCTAGTGTGGAAACCACAGAAAACCTGAGCTGGAGTGAGAGCACACACAGCCAACTGCAATGCAGTCTGTGGCTGGGAAGGAAAAAATGTGTTATTCAGGTGAGAAATAAGCTCCCAGGTATCAATTTTATTTTTTCTGCCTTGGATCAAGGGAGCTCTTTCAAGGTAATCTGATTTCAGCGTTGGCTGTGAATTCTGCTGGCTGCCTCTGGAAAGCTGTGCTCTCTGTGCCAGGCAGTAATTGCGTTAATCATCCATTTTTAAATAACTGCATTTGAAGTTAAGTTGAGAATTGCTTTTCAGATCTTTAATTTGCTTTGGAAAAGTGAAATAATTCCCACAAGGGTTGTGCTAATCAATATTCCAGAGGCAAGTAACCTTTGCTAATACTTGAATATAGGATACTCTATATTCTTCTGCTTAAAGAATTCTGGGGGAGAAAAAAAAAATACACCAATTCCATCTGTAATTTGGCAGGTTAATAACTTTTCTGACTGCCAGGCATAGGGGTTTTTAGTCAACAGGAGATTCATCAAGTACCAAATTGCATTATATTATCTTCCTTTCATTGTTGTTGTTTTTATTTTAAACCTTCTCGCTAATATAAATGATGACAAATTGCAGGGCTGTAAATTTGAAAGTCCCTAAATGGCATTTTTTTGTCAAAGCCTTTTCACTGAAATGCTTACTTGGACAGATTTTTTTTTAAAACCTCAGGAGCTGGGGGAGGGGTTTTAATTATTATTATTATGCATCATGACACAATGCATTATGCATCATGGTTGTTTTTCTGCTTTTTAAACACTTGTTATGGATGATGAAACTAACACAAATGGACATCCAGGGAGAGCTCCTGCACAAACCTTCCTGTGATGTCATATTCTGTTTCCAAGGAATTGCAATTTACTTGGAAATGAGAGGATGGGCAAACTTAGGGGCACTTGGAAGAAAACTAATAATTAGCTGACAGGTAGTCATCAAGGGAAAGTCACCTTTGTGACTTTCCAAAAGTGTGTTCCTGTGGAACTGGATAAAAACCTTATGTTTTAAGAGCTAAAAATGGTAGAATGTGGGCGTTGATTTCTTAAACATGGGAGTGTTTGACCCAGTCTCCTTTGAAGCCACCTGCAAATTACTGCTGATGCTCAGAACTTGCTTTCTCTGCCTTGTTTTTCCCACCCAGACATGCACATTACTGAAAAATAAATTGCTAGTGAGGCTGATGGAAAAGCTGATGGGATACAATAGATTCAGTGCCAGAGCTGCTTTTTCATCTTGCCTCTCCTCCACCAAGTAAATATTTCCTGTTCCCTTGAAATCAGTTTGATATTTAGGTTCTGCACCAGGTACAAGAGGAACAAAGGGGAGAATCGTGCATTCATTTCTTTAATAAAACCTATTTTGTAAATAGTCACAGAACTTGCATAGGCTGCATCCTGTAAAAATTAAGGGACAGAGGGAAAATCTGAATAGATTTTTAAGGAGTCACAGAAGGCAGTGGATTTGAGAGAGAGGGGGAAAAATAAAAATACTGTGCAAGTAGAATCCAATATTTCATATTTCAGGGTTGGGGAAATGAAATTTCAGTGTCCTTGTGGACATTAAAGATGATACTGGTGGTGACCCACAGACAATTGGCAACTACATTTGTTTCCTGAGATGCTGATCAGGAAAATCTGAGATCTGTGTGTCCCTCCCATCTAAATATCCAGAATAATTGCCTGGTAGTTGCACCCTGCTTTTTTAAAGGGGAAAAAACCCAACAAAACAAGCCCAAACCCCACAACAATCTCTTCTAAACAAAAATCTCTTCTACCTCTATAGATGCTCTGCACCTCCAGGATGGCTCCAGTTTCTGCCTCCAAGTTGAAACCTGTGGCTGTGGATTGGGGGTTTTACAAGGAGGTTGAAAAAACAATTGATTTGTTCTTTTTTTCTGTATTTACTATTCCCCCCTTATGTTTTTCCAGCTTTGTGGTCACACAATGATAATTGTCTATTTTCCCCCACTCTATAGGGCCCAAATTCAACAAAACCATAACAATACCTTTGGTGTTGCTGCTCTGCTGTAGATTTGGGATATGAAATCCTACCATTTGCCTCCTTGCCTGGTGAACCTTCTGTAAAGATGCAGAAAAAAATTACTCATGCCTTCTCTTCTCTACTGCCAGGGCAGGGAGCAGAAGCCTCTGCTCAGAATCCCAGAATGGTTTGGGTTGGAAAGGACCACAAAAATCATCCAGTGCCACCCCTGCCATGGGCAGGGACACCTTGCTGTCCCAGGCTGCTCCAAGCCCCAATGTCCAACCTGGCCTTGGACACTGCCAGGGACCCAGGGGCAGCCACAGCTTCTCTGGGCACCCTGTGCCAGGGTCTTGCCACCCTCACAGGGAAGATTTTTTCCTATTTTCCCAACTAACCTTGTCTTCCTTCAGCTCAAGGCCATTCCCCCTCATCCTGTCACTCCATGCCCTTGTGAAAAGTCCCTCTCCAGCTCTCTTGTAGCCTCAGTCTGAAATACTGAATGTCTCCAGGATGGATCTCTTGCACCCTCCCTCCTAACAGGAATGCTGTTTGTCACCTTTCAGCAATTTCCACCAGGGTTGCTCCATTTTGACACACTTTGCTCAGCCTGAGCTTTCTGAACTCATCCTGCACAAAACCCTAAATCCTTATTATTCTCAGGTGCTGCCAGCTGAATCAAAGGGAATTTTGCTCTTATGGAGAAACTCTTGCTGGATCATTCCCTCTTCGCTGTGCCCCTGCTGTTTAGACAAACCTTTGAGGCATCTCTTGAGAAGAAAGCACAAGGAGGTTGTGTTCCTGTGCTGCTGGCTCCAATCTGAGCACGTTCAGCCTTGTTAGGCTGGTCTCCCTCCTACTGAACTAACAAGATCCTTTCAGTCACCTTCTGTAGGAACTGGGGAAAGCTGGTGGTATTAAATAGTTTTGCAAAGATCTCTGCTGGTTTTGTTTGTCCTTATAAATATTTGATGGCATCATGGCTCTGTAAAAATGCAGTGGTTTTGTGTAGTAAACCTAAATAAGGATCAGCCTGCACAAGGTATTTTTTTTTACTTCTCCGTGCATCAAAAGAGAAAAGGAGAAAGTTAAAATGCATAATGAGACACAGCATGTTTCTAGTGCAGGGTAACCTGTGTTGTTGTTAGAAGATTTAGTAGAAATGTTTACTAGAAAATACAGTATTCAGGCTGAATTTTAACAAGGAGTGTTAAGCTATTATTTGTATTTGATATTCAGGCTGGTGACGGAGAGAGCTGCAGGTAGTGGTCAAAGATTGAACGACAAACCTTGACTCACATTCCTTTTTTTTAACCCTTAAAACTTCCTCAATGTGGTCAATTAGACTTTTCCATTGCAAAAATGGAGTAGGACTTCTTGTGGTTATTCTGTAGATTGCTTAATTTTTTTTCTCTGTGTATTTTTTCTATTATATTTTTTCTTTTTTTTTTTTAATCAGGTAATAAAAAATTAAGTTCTAATGAATCCTTGATTACATTATGATTGATGTCTTTGTTTCAGAACCTGCCTCTACTGAGCACAGAATGGGAATGCGTGACTGGAAGTGAGGAGGGAAGAAAGACTCGATCTTATTCTTTACAATTAACCAAAAATATTCACAGGATTTGCCTTCAAGGAAAAAAATGGAGAGCAAATAATTTGGAAAATTTATGCCACTTTTTATTGAGTTAGAAACTTCGTCTTCTGTAAAATAAAGCCTCCAATTGCTCTTAATTCCTGACTGAGAACTCTCTCCCTCCATTTTAAAAACACTTCCTGAAAGTTTTAGTCAGACACAAAAATGGCATTTTGAGTGGAAGTGCTAAATAGGTTTGTACATAATTAAGAAACGAGCAGCAGGCTGTGACTTTGAATGTTTGCAGCACAGAATGAGGATTTTCCCTTTGCTGAGATTCTATTAAATTTGACAATGAGAGAATTCATGGTTGACTTGCTCTTCCTGGGTCTGTCAAGGCTGAAGCCGGTGGCATATATTGAGGTTTATAAACTCTTTACAGAAGCTGGGTATCCCTTTGCACAGAAACACTGTCTGGTACAGTAATTCACCCCCTTTTCTCCCTAATCATCTGTGCAGTTAATGGGTTGGGGTGTTTAATAGCTTTAATTCAGTAGTAACACCTTGTAGCACAGAAAAAGCCCAGCTCTGGTTTATTTGAATCATAAGGTGGGTGCAGGACGTGTGCCTGGGTCAAACACACCTGATCATGTCCAGTTTGTCAAGTTTAACACAACATTTTTAACAGGGGGAGATAAAGGTGGGGGGAAAAGCTGTTTTTTCAGAGTGTAAAATAGCTGGATGCCCTACTTAAGCAAACAAATGCTGTGACAAAGTGGAGGAGAAGCTGATGTTTTTTAAGAGATTTCCTAAGCTCTTTCTCGATGGAATGGGTTTTTTTCCACAGAAAAAAAGAGGCTAATCCTCATTTTTTATTTACTTATGTGAAAGTCTTGAGATTCTCTGCTCTGGATCCAAGGGTGGAGCAATCTTTTTTATGACTTATGAAATTCTCTTTCTTGTCAGATGTTGTAAACAATTATAATTGACCTGACAGTTATTATACTTAAAGTTTTAATTTGGGGACATGTAAATTTCCAACAAAACTTGATGTTATTCTTTTAAATACAGAGTTATCGTGAGTTCTATTTTTTATCAAAAGAATTTTTCTTCCCTGCTTTCCTTGCACTTCCTTTCTTTTGATCTTTTTCCTCTTCCCTGGAGAAAAAAGGCATTGAAGATGAAGTTAGAGGACACTCATGTGGAATTTGAGGATACTGAGTGAGATAAAAAGCAGGCAAGATGAAGATTTTGTTTGTGCATCAGTGGAAATGGAGAAAAATAGTTTTTAGAATTAGAAAGGCTCCAGCATGAACTTGGATAAGACTTGAGGACACGACTTGGTGCTGAGAGAGTTAAAGAGGGTTGGAAGTATTTATATCCTTTAAAAAAAAGTGCTGTCTAATTAGCTGATGTTTTTGTACTTTAAAAACAAAAGGAAATATGTTTAACTTCATACCAGGAAAAATTTTTTGCAGTTTTGCAGTCTTAAAACGTGGCAAAAAGGTGTATATGGATGGCTGCAGAGAGGAGAGGTTGACAGGGTAAAACTTAACTGTACTTTTGATTCACAGTAGCTAATTCAAATTATATGTGTTCTGTAATTATGTTGCCTCGAGCTCCCATTAACGTTGATGAGCTAAATGTATTTATCAGTGGAAAAATAGGCCTCATTTTATACATCTAAATAGTTTAATGTTTTTAATGCAGATTGCCTGATTTGTAGAGGCAGCATCATCAAATGACAAGGTAGATGAGGGATGTGTGATTTTTTTTTTTTTTGAGCCTGTAAAATGCTACCAATTAATTCCTTCTGAGAGTGACTCTCAGCAACCTGAAGTTGTTGCTGTGTGATGGAAAGTCACAGCTCTGCATCTTTATTTGTTGTCTTCACCCAGGCTGTATCTTGTATGACTTTGTGGGTGCATCTTAAAAAAGGAGGACAGCTGGGAAATTCCCTCTGGTGTTAAAAATGTGTTTAAGGCCAGTTTGGATGGAGCTCTGAGCAGCCTGGGAGAGTGGAAGGTGTCCCTGCCCATGGCAGGATTTGGGACTGGATGATCCAACCCAATCTGTTGATTCTGTGTTGCTGCCCTTTATAACAATGGATTCTCTTAAGTAAAAGGAAGGAAAAGACTGGTTGTAGTGCTGTGGCATTTTAGATATACCTGGGAGCAAGATTCTGAAGAGATCCTGGCTTTTCTGAGGAGTGGAGTTCTTTCCCATCTTCCCCTGACACTTTTCTGCCCAATTACAAAATCCCACCCAGACCCAGGAAGAAGAAGGTGAAAAGGAAGGATTTAACCTACACCCCAAAATTTCCATCTTGCTTTATATATATATATATTTCTATAGTCTAAACCCTTAAACTCTAAGTTTTCCACCCTGTGGTGTTACATACTTCTATTCAAACTACACACCCACAATCCCAGTGCTGTCACTCAATTTTGGAAGTCTTCTCCAAAGCCTCAGGTAAAGTGCAGTGTTTTCTTGGGGGTCAGTGCCTGTCAGCACAGAAAGTCTAAAATTTTACTCTCAGTGCCCAGGGTTCCAACATCCTCCTCCTCCTGACATGCACACATTTTGAACTGGTATGAAGCATCTTCTTTTTCCTTTCAGCACTTCAGAATCAGTAAGAAGAATTCAGACCTGCCAGTTGTGGTCCCATCTGTATCTGTTTGGGTGCAGCTCAGCTGTATGATTGAATTAGAGCAAACAGAGCAACCCCCCAGTAATCAAATGAGCAACAAGGGGTGTTTTCCTCTGAACTTCTCTGGTGGAAATGTCCAGACACACAAGAGGGAGCTGCCCCTTCCTTCTTACAAGTGATTTCTTAGTAGAACTGGGCCATGTTGCGCAAATCTTTTTCCATAAATAAAAGTTAATGGTGCCATTACGTCGTTCTCATCCGACAAAAATGATGTTGCCTTCAACCCCTGCCCTGCTCCCCCTTAAATTCTCTTTTTTTTTTTTTGACTGGGAGATTTGTTCTGTGAGGGTCTGAGGCCAGTATCCAGCCACAGTGATTCAATTCCACAACATCATCTCCAAATCTTTTAAAGAAGTCAACTCCATAGGTGAAATAAATCTTGCGTAACAGAGTGAAAAATTAAATTCTTCTTTCCCGTGTTATTTACACAGTTCTGTTAGTCATTGCTGTTATCTGTTTCATCATTCACCAGGATTGAAACAGCAATGTGGGCACCACATGGTCTTGCTGCAGCAGTAAATGCACCTTTTGATCAGGTGCTGGTTGAGTTTCAAGGATGGACCTTGAAAGGTGCTTTACAGGGGGGCTCAAAGTGACTGCTCAGGTGCACAGAGTTATTTTAGTTTTTTTGTGTTTGGAAATGTCTTCTAAAGGCTGAGGGGCGTAATGTGGTACAGGTTAAAGTCAGGTGCCAAGATCACAAGGCAACTTATTGTTTTCCTTTCTTCCATCTTGCCCTCCATGCTTTTTTTTTTTTTTTTTTTTTTCATTTTTCTTGGTTTTTTCTTTTAATTTTTTCTTTTTAAAATTTAAATTTTATATTTATATATTTATATAAAACATATATTTACAAAACAATATATTTATAAAACCATATATTATATATTTATATAAATATTTATTGTATATGTATATAATATATTTATATAAATATATATTTATACAAGCACATATTTATAAACATATATTTATATAAACATATATACTTGTATAAATATAAAAATTACATAAAATTATGTACAAAAGTATATATAAACATATATATATTATATTTAAAATTTATATTTTATATTTCTATTTTTTACTTCTATCCTGAGTGGCCGCTCACCTTGAGATGCTCCTTTGTCACCACAGGATCACCTGTATCACCTACAAATCTATATAAAACATTAATCCTCTATATAGGGCTACTTGCCAGGGATTTGTTGTGGTGAGAGGGAAGCTAAATTCTTCTTGAATTCAACTTGGGGTCGTGCTCAATGTCTGAGGGTGGCTCCTGCAGCTGTTGGTAGGACACGGGGTTGAGAATCAAACCCAAAATCTGTGACAACAAAAATCACTGCAAGTGATAGGAGAGCCCTTGAATTCCCTGCAGCGCTGTGCAGCATCACCAGGCAGGCTGCCAAACCCACAGCTTTTTAACTAAACAAACAAACAAAAGAAGCCCTTAGGCCAGGCAACAAGAAAGTTTGTGCTTCTGACAAAGAAAAAAAACCAAAAAAATGGTTTTTGGAAAGGTAGGGTTTGTGTAACCAACCGAATTAAAACATTGTAGTACCTGAGGGCAAGGGAATCCCTGTGGGGTTTTTTTGCTTCAAGTCTTATTTGCATGAGGATTTGTAAAGCTGTTCTTGACTTACATAAATCATCAACCATAATAAGCCTTTATTTTAAGAGGGAGATTCAATAGGAGATTGCCTGCTTTGAAAACATTTCTAAAATGGTGAGGGGAAACATCAAACAAGATTAAATCAAAAGGTGAAATTGAGCCCCCCTAAGGAGGAGGAAGAGCCACGTGCAATCCTATATAACATTCATATTAGCAATAAACAGTGCAATATAGCAGCTTTGCATAGAAGGGCTGCAAACCACATTTATTTTGGAGGAGAATCAAATTGTTCTTGCATTTCAAGAATGCAGGAATCCTCTGTCAGGATGGTGTATTGCTCACCTTGGGTTCACACTCAGTTGTGTCTCACAGAGTTCCTCACATTTTCTGAGCTGGATGTGCCAATAAAACATCCACTGTAGATGAAAGATGGACCCCCCAAACTGTTTTAATTGTCTTTCAATTTATATTTATTTTGGCTGCTGGCTTTTAGCATCCTGACTGATGCACACTACCCACAGCATGGGTACCTGAACCAGGGCTACAGTTTGCTGGGTTGGCACTGCCAGGATCCCCCTGGGCTTGCTGCCAGCTGGGCCCCACAAACTGAGCCCTGTTTTCCGTGTTTCCCACATGAATCTCTGTGCTGCAGAGCCTGGTGTGCTCTCTGGGGCTGTGAGGAGCACCTTCCAGCCACTCTGGGATACCCCAGCCTCCCTCAAGCTGGGCATGTGTAGCCCTGGTTTCGTGCCTGAGATGTTTTGGTTTTCTGAAATTCTTTTCCCAGGGAATTTTCTGTAAACAAGAGACATGTTTTTGTAAACTCTAGCTACATTATCCATTCCTTTTCCTAGGAGGGACTTCTTGATGTCCCTCTGTTCTGACCAATGTGATTGAAGATGTTTGTCTTTGTTTCACCAATCAAATTGGTCTGTATAAAATAGTATAAAAAAGAGACACATCCCAAAAATAAAAGTCATTTTCAGCCTTCTAGAGTCAGAGTGTAAAACAGTGTCAGGCATGCACAGGGATGCTGCCACTTTCCCCCTCAGCTCAGATTTGGGATGAAGCAGCTCCGTCCTCCTCTCCCCTTCCTTGTGGCAATTCAGTGGTGCAGATTTCAGCACTCCTTTCCATTATTCTTCATTTAAAGTCTCTTTGTTTCTTAGTCAACTGTAAAATTTGGGCAGGGTGTTGTGAGTGTTAGAAAACATAAAATATCTGTTAGAGCTGGGGTGTTACTGCATGCTGAGATCTGACTGCATCTGTGGAGTTTTGTGCTTTCTTGAGGCCTCACATTCTGAGTTTTGTGATTTATACAGGAAAAATGCAGCTTTTGTTGCACTGTCACCAGGTTCCTTGGGAGAAAGTGAGCTTTAGCAATTTCTTAATCCTTCATTAAAAATAATACATTTGTGAAAATTATCCAGTCCTAAGGGTTTTTTAAAAACATTTTCCTTGTTTTATAAGTGCAGCACCTTTTGTCTCTTAAAGAAAAAATCGCCCAAATCTCTTTAAGTTGCCATGGATTTTATTGCACAGCAAAATACTTTTTCTTTTCCTTGAAAAGGCCCACCTGTGTGTGGAGCCCTGTGATGGCATATGCCTGTCAGCCTTTGTTCAAAAAGAGGGATGTTTCTGACTCTTGAGACCAGGGAAGAAATCTTAAATCATTTCTTTTCTACTTAGGATTTTAAAGCTAATAGTTTTAAAATTCATAATTTTAACCAGAGACAAAAGGAAACTTTGAAATCTTGATTTTTTTACATTTTTTACTTTCCAAGGCACCACTCTGAGAGGGCTTACATACCCCCTCCTGCCACTTATTCACTCAACACCAGTGTGCAAAACAACCCCAACCCTTCTCCCTGTTTATTTCCAGCTAGGATAAACATGGTGGGATAAAAACTGTGGTCCCTTAGGCTGTGGTGAGGGTGGTTTGGTGCAGGTGTGAGGGGCAGCTCCCAGTGCTGCCTCTCCTGGTCCATCTGTGCCATGTGGGGAGGTTTTGCTGCTTCTCCCATTGTGTGCAGAGTGGGATGGAGCCACCTCTGTGATGCCTTAAGTTTTAGCTTTCATGTTTTTCAGATTCTGTGCTGCCTAGGGATGCAGTTCTGAGCCCCATGTTAGGTGTTAGTCAGCGCTCTTCACAGAGCAGGGAGACAAAACAAATCCTTTTCCTGCTGAAGACCAAGGACAATGAGTACAAGTTTCAGGCCCAAAGGCACAAACACCAGTGGGCTGAAGAGAGAAAGCAAGAAGGATGAGACTTCACAACCTGAAGCTGTAATTGAACAATTAGACCCCAATATGCAAATGGACCAAAACTTACAAGCATGAAACCTCGTGACCCATTGTCCATTTTGTGACCATTTTGGGTCCACCTTGGGTGTAGCCCTGGTCAGGCTCTTGTCCTGCCCAAGGTGTATCCTTAAAGGCCTTTTAATAAATATCTACTTTATTCTCCAGCTCTGCCCAGTCTCTGTTCCAGGTCAACCTTCCCTGGAACAGTGTCCTAGTGGAACAACATGTAACATCTTATTCCTGTTTTCCTTTAGAATTTCCTACCTCCTATGATTCTTGTAAGCAGTTTCCCCCCTGTTTTTTAGGTGAAGGGAAGAAATTTCTTGCCTTGCTCAAAACCAGAAGTGCCCTTGGGGACTCTTCACTTAGCTACAACTTTTTCTTGTCCTTCAATGGCAGTGAGGAAGAAAGACCTGGGTTTGATTGGGATTGATCCCAACCTTTCCCTCCTCACCTCTTCACCTCCAGCAACTCCTACAGGTGTGGTCTGGGCACAACTTTGCCCAGCACCTCTCCCTGGAAAGGTTCTTGCTGTCCTTTGTGTCTTGAGAGGGTTAATGCATTAAAGCAAGCAGTGAATGGGAGTTGTCTGAACCTCTGGAGCAAACTAAAACAAAAGTGACATGAGAAAAGCAGTCATCCATTGTTGCCTGATGATAGAGGAGTTTTTAAAAATCAAACGCTCTGGTATAGCCTGACTGTGCACAGAGAAAAACCTAATTAATTATAAATAAGATGGATAAATAATTTAAATGTATCACTTATTTCTCCTTTATAGTTTAACTCATGAAAAAATCATTTCAATTAGAAATTTCAACTCAATCTGAAATGCAGAGAGGCATGATGGTTCAAGATGGATGTGAACTCCTTTATGATCTTTATGATTTTCTTTCAAAAATGTGAGCTTTCTTTTTTCTTTTGGCAACTTGGGTGATAAAATGAAAAAGGAAAAAAGATTGCTGAGAGAGACAGAAACAAGCAAAATTTCCTTTGATAGGGTAACAGAATGTATTTTTAATTTATGAATTAATAAGTATGTTGTGTGCAATGTCCAATTTGTCAAAAATGTCTTGCTTCCCTTAGAAATCATGTTATATGCATGAAATGGATGCAGTTTCTCCCCATTAATTATAATATCCCATTTCCTCAAGAGTAACGAAAGATGATTCATTCCTCTCCTCTGGCCCTAACTGGCTCCTTGGTATTACTGATAATGGGTTTTCCCATTTATTTTTGACCTTGTGAAACTATTTATATTGGACTCAGCCGTGATGAATGGAGTAGGAACAGGCAACACATGAAATTAGCAGGTTCTTTCCCTCTCTACTCAGGGACACCACCTCAAAATATTGCCCCAAACATTCTCAAGCTCACTCTGCTCTGCTGAAAGATCTTCAACCTTGAATATTATGTCTATGGTCTATAAGTATAAAAAAATAATTTGTGATCCTGATATCCCTGATGCTGATTTTTCACCCCCTCTACTCCTATGTCTTGGTTCTAATAATTTCAAGTGTTCTACATTTCGGGCCACATTTATTTCTCCACATTTCTGTGTCTTTATGTCTCTGTGTTTTCCTCAAGTTTAAAGATGTGTATATATAGTAGCTGTATGCTGATGGCTCTCATCTGAAGCACAAAATATGTCCTAATTGCTTCAAATTACTGCTTTTGCTTTCAGTTAATAGTCTCCTGTTTTGTTTCAGTTTCCGCTATGCAATTTTCCTGTTCAAAATTGTATATGCAAACTACATATATGCTTCCATCTGCGGGTGGCTGCAAGGGAAATATGTTGGATGTGGTGTAAAATGGGGATTTTTATTAGATCTTGATTGGGATAATGTCAGGAGGAGACCAAAATCAGCAGAGATGGAATCAGAGCAGCATCTGGTGACTGTTGTTGAACAGGAAAGTGTAAGGAAATGATGGGATTTGATTAGGCCAAGGTGGGGGAAATCCCTGGTATCAGGGATATATTATTGTTCAGCCTGGAAAGGAGAAGCTTTGGGGTAACCTAATTGTGGCCTTCCAGTGCCTGATGGAGCCAACAAGAAACATGAAGAGAGAGACAATTTCCAAGGACAAGGGGGAATATCTTCACTCTATCAGAGAGTAGGGTTAGATGGGATATTAGGAAAAAATTCTTGACTGTGAGGTTGATGAGGCCCTGGCACAGGTTGCCTAAGGAAGTGGGGGCTGCCTCATCCCTGGAAATGTCCAAGTTCAGGGTGTCTGGAGCTTTGTGCACCCTGGGATAGTGGAAGGTGCCCCTGCTGTGGCATTGAAAACTTTGTGATCTTTAAGCTCCCTTTCAACCCAAACTATTCTGTGATTTTATGATAACTTTGATACCTAGGAAAGCAAGATGAAATTAGGTCTTCAGCTGTCTTCAGGGCAATGAGAGATTAGCATACACACATGTACTTGAGGGAAAATTTTAACACCAGAGTAATTGGTGTTAGTTTTTCTTTTGCTGGGGTGTTTTATTCCGCAAAATTCAGCAAGAGTGAATTCCTCAGCCAGTGATTCTGTCCTCTATGACCCTAAAACAGAGACCTTTTTGAGTACTGAGGAGTTTCATTACGATTAAAATAATTTGATGGTTATTTTGCTGTAATCTTAGAAACCAAAGGCTTTGTGCAAAAAAATTTAATATTGCAGTTTCCATTTGAATCCCATTTTTGTATTTTCTCTTCATGATACATGGAAGTTCTGATGTCCAACAGGTCAACTGTGCACATCTATATTTAATGATTTGATAAGCTTCTTCCACCTTTTTCTGTTCTGAATTTACCAAGAAGAGCTTGTGAGTATGCATTTCTGATGAAGCATTTGATGGAAAAGCTTTGGGATTTTTTTCCCCCCTTTCCTCATTCAAAGTACATTTAATGTGCAAATGTGGAAAGCCAAATTTTTAGCCTAATAAAAGAATCAGGGAGAGAGGATGGTGAGGGGAAACAAGGTTTTGGAATTAAATTGAGGCTAAAAGTGTAGTAGAGGAGAAGTGCTAAAGAAAAAGCTCTTTAATGTTAGGTGTCTTTACATTTGTACCTGATCAGTCAAGGCATTTAATTCCAAGGGTATATTTGGACATTTGAGATTTTAGCATTTTCCCAAGGCTGTATTACAGACTCATGGATCATGTGTTAACGACACAAATATTTTGTTTTGAGGGTAATAATGCACATTTCACTTGTGGTGATTTTCCAGTACAATACTGTGACCAGGGCAGGGATTGTCCCTCTGGGCTCCAGGGCTGTGTCCAGCTGTGGCTCCTGCAGGAGAGCCCTGGAGGGGCTGGAGCGTGTCCAGGGCAGGGAAGGGAGCTGGGGAAGGGGCTGGAG
>JBBMKD010000001.1:111769450-111781987 GCA_037834095.1 Argya squamiceps
TTTCCCCATGGAAAGGGTGCTCAGGCCTTGGCAGGGGCTGCCCAGGGAGCTTTGGAGTGCCCATCCCTGGAGGTGTCACCTGGAGGTGGCACTCAGAGCTCTGTGCTGGGGACAAGGTGGGGATGGGGCGCAGCTGGGACTCCATGGGCTGGGAGGGCTTTTTCAGCCTAAATAATTCTGTGATTTCTGTAGTTCAACAGCTGCTTTTCTCTTCTCTGAGAGCTGTCTTAGCCCCTGTTCCTGGCTCGTGCATGAAAAGCTGCAGAAGCACCTCTCGAGAGGCAGCAGCACCCCAGGCCTTCTGTTCAAGGGTCCCTGTGCCAACAGGCCTTACTGCGATCATGGTTTTATTATGTGATAAAGTGGCTGGGGAGTAATTTTTCCCTCTAAAACTTCCTTTAATTTTTTTTTTTTTAATGGAGTAAAATCAGGAAAAAAGAATTCTTCATTGAAGAACCTATAAAATCAGGTAGCTGAACTTTGATGAATTAGTTTGCAACCCTAGTGAGCAGCACAGTCACAGAGCTGGCCTCTTCACTTTTGGGTTCAGTAATAATTTCTGATTAGCTCTATTTGAAAATGAGCTTCAGCTGGTGATTTACACAAACTAAAGCTCATCATTTTTGCAAATCTAGTCAAGTAGTCCTAAGATGGCAAAGCTCCAAGTGGAATATGTTCAATATGTGGTGGAAACCTGTGATTTGTATCTATGTGTTGAAATTTTGCTATTAACAAGGAGCACTGTGATCTTGCTAAATTTCACAGGGGAATCTTCCAGCAGCCTTAAAGAGAAACAACATTTTCTCAGTTGGTTATACTGGGATAGACTGGCAGATTAGGACAGGAATCTGAAAATTGTTTTGTGAACTGTTTTTTATTCCCAACTGAATTTAAACCAGCAACTTCAAAGTTAAGATGGGAAAAAAAAAACAAACAAACCAAAAAACCCAACAAACAACAGGAAAAAAAAGATTCCTAGGAAAGTGTACAGGCCAAAGAGTCTGGGACAAGATCTTTTCTATAACAAACATTAAATGCAGTGGCTAAAATAAGAATGGAGGAAGATTTGGAGACCTGGGGATAGGAATAGGAATAAATAGATGCAAAAATTCCAGCAGTTTGGAAAAATTGCTAACAATTACATTTCTCCTCTTTTTTTTCTCACCTTCTCTGTTCATTGTAGTTCAAGCATCATTTAAAGGCAATCTTGTTTTGTTAAATTTTGTTAGATTTTGTTAAAGTCTATACCCAAGCTCCCAGTCCCTGCTATAACTTCCATCCCCATTAAGTTTTTGAGTGCTGGGTTTTTTTTTCTCTGAAAACCATGTTCTGTGTATGGAGAGGTAAGATGACCTCTCAGTTGTATGGAGATTTGTTTTGATTTTAAACCAGCCTTCTAATTTCCCACCCTAAATATTTTCACAGCCAGCTTTGTTTTTCTACCAAGATTATGCTTAAACATTTCTCCTACTCCCTCAGTGTGCACCTCTCTGATATAATTATGCTTGGAGGAGGACAGTATTTATGTCTTTCCATTAACTTCTGTGCGTTAGAAATCAGATACAAACATAATTGAACAAAATTAGTTGCATTTTCTACCAAAGAGTTCTCACAGAGTAAAAAAATGAATCATTGAGCATTTTCTTTGAGTTCTGTGTGGGATTTGCCTGGCACCTTCTGACACTTAATTTAATTTTGTTAAATTTGATACTGAAATATACATGAAAATTCTTTGATAAAACACTGCTCTCCTCTGCTTTCTTTCAATCATACCTTTTGGCAGAATCAACTCTTTTGTGAGTGTAACAATCCCTTTTAAATCAGCTGTTTCAAAATGCAAGGGAAAACACTCATTTCATTTAGCAATAGGATGTAGCTCCACTTTTGTGCCTTGGAAAGGGAAGTGTCAGTGCAGTTGTAAGGATTCCCGTGCTTCCCCTGGCACTGGGGCTCACCTTTTTGGTGCAGGAATGAATCTATAACCTCAGGAAATAGGGTGGAAAATCTGCCTGTATCACTGTATTATCTGACACTCTAATCACATAAGCAGTTCATCAGTGTGTGGTAAGGCGGTGGCTGATTTTTTTACCCTAAAATATTCCCAGTTTTACATCTTCCTTAGTTCCCTTATCAGCCCTCTGCTTGCACTCTCCCTGATATGACCATTTCTGTACACTGAGAGAACCAGCAGCAGCCTCTCTGCCTTCTCCTTGCATCCTCTAAAAGGGCACAGATGCTGTCTGTGGAAAGGCTCCTGAAGATGAAAAATGATGTCTTAAAATTATGTCATAAAATTATCGCTCCAGAGCTGTCCTGCTAAGATCATTTTACATCTTGGAAACGTGCCCTCACCCTTCTCCTGCTCTCCTATGTCACCACTTCACTTTTAAAATAGCAGTAAATGTTATGTTAATATCTCCTTTAAAATCACTCCTTAATGTGTGTGTTCATCAGGGTAAAATGCAGTACCCTAAAATATTGTTAGCACTGAGCATTAACATCAGGAAAAAAAAAAGTCTAAATCCTACTTAAATGAGTATTAAAAGTTATAATATTCTTTTAAAACAAGTCATTGTTGGATATTTTCTGGTGCTTTGTAGCTCTAGCAATTTTTTTCCATGCCATGCATTGAACTGAAGCAGAAGTTTTGATGAATTCTGCTGTTAATTTTGACATTCAAAGGTCAATGAAACTCCCTATTAAGATATTAGGCATAACATATGCTCATTATATCATAATGTAACGCTTATCTCACTCTGATAATGCAGCAGCATAATGGTGTAATAATATCCTGTAAATCACAGCCAGGTATCTAACATCTCTTCTAACATCTATATGTAAATGGAATTGAGAGCAGATGGGGTTTTTTTTGTCTTTATGAGTATTTATGGTGGTATCTGATATCCTGGTTGACCTATATGCGTGTCCTTTTCAGTGGCAATCACATTTCTGTCACTCCACACATCTGCCACGTTCATCCATGGGCCTGGACTTTATTGGGATTGCCCATAGAGTTTGAAGGCCTGGATAAAACACAGATTTTTAAGGTTGTCCAGTTCTCTGCTCTAGGTGTGCAGTATTTCAATCCCAAATGCCTCCCAGCCACGAGAATTCATGTGGAATAAAAGATTTGGAATGAAAGGTTTTTAAATGAAGATCTTTTAGTGAAGATGTTTTTTAAATGAAGATCTTAGATTTTATACTTTTAAATTGTTCTCTCTGTGCTTGGAACAACCTAAAAGCACTTATTAATATTTGATGCCATGGTGAAAGCCCTAGATATGCAGATTTATGGAGGCTTACCTGGGCTTAAACATTCTTGCTCCTTATCCTTTAACCAAAGCCTGGAAGGTGTAAATTCAGGGTGATGAGGCAAATGTGTCACTCAGAAGGGGCTTTCCATATGTGGACTTAATCTAATTAAAATATGCTCCATGCCATATTTATTTTGATAACTTTTAGGCAAAGCTGATATGAAATGAAAGACTTTGCATTTCACTTAGTGAGCACTATTACAAAAAGGATATTTTTGGTTGTTTTTTCTTCAATAGTTTGGCAAAACTTTGAAAGATTCTTTACAATTGTTAACTTGTTGCCTGAATCTGCATGATGAAGAAGGGATTGCTGGGTTTTTAACAGCTGGCAGTGAGAGCTGTCAGTATTTTTGATGGGGATGCACTCTGATTTTTCTAAGCTAATGATTTGTAAGAAATTAGATTTGGGATCTGGAAAATTTGGGTTAAGGAAAGGTCAAGGAATTAAAAGATTATTATGGGCAATAAAAACCAGATGGAATACAGCATTATGCAGTGAAGAGGAACTTCTGGCAGGGCTGTGCTTGGGACAAGTGGAACAAAGCCAAGACCAGCAAAGCAGCTGGGATTTCCACATAAAACCATCATGAGACACCTTCAATCTTTGTGTCCTTTGTGTGGGTGAAGTGACTGCTCTCAGCCTGACACCTGTAGCAGGTGCTGGCATCAGCCACCTCACTTCCCTGCGCTGCTATTTCCACATCTGGTGAGAAATTCAATTTAGAGACACAGAACCTGGGCTGGGACAGCACCCTGAGCTCACTGCCCTGGGAGCTCAGGTGCCACATGTCCCTTGGCTGGGTCACAGCATTGTGCCAGTGCCAGCCCAGCCTTCCCCATTTGGGAGAGGAGGATAAAGGGCTGGAGAGGTGGTGCAGGGTGGGGAGGCAGCCCTGGGGGCCAGAATTCACAGTACAGGCAGCACCAGCAGCCAGGCAGCTCCTGGGCAGACCCATTAATCTGCTCAGCCTTGGTGCCTGTCAAAGATAAAAGTCAAACTTGCTGTGGGAGCCCTGCCAGGCCTGGGTCACCCTTGTGCATTCATGCTGTCTCTGGAGGAGATTGTGACTTGTCCTGGGAGGATTAGGAGAGGATGACACAATTAGATTCTTATTCAGGCCGTGCTGCACAAAATATTGCCCATTACACATTTGTCCTGCTGTTTAATTTGCTCTGATGGTGAGGTGATGAGTGTTGCTCATTTTTAATGGCCATGTGTGCTCAGTGCTGCTGCAGGAAGTTACCAGGACAGTGTCCCTCCAATTATGTAATGCAGGTTACTTCAGCCTGTGGATGTGTTCTTGGCCCTAATGAGAGCAGGGATTAGGAGCAGCATGTGCTCCAGGATGGAAAAAAAAAAAGCTTTGGATTGACCCAGAATGTTTTTTGTGACCTTATCCCACTGTAGGAGAGTAAAATAAAGGTGAACTTTGGCTGGTGATGGCTCTGCTGACTTCTTAGTTTCAAAAAATGATGTTGCTTTAAACAGTGAGGGGGAAAATACTCTAGAGAAAAATGTCTTGTTTCTACAAGGGAAAAATCTATATGCTGTAAGAAAGATATTACAAATTTGCATGCCTGCTCATTTTAATAAGGAGAGGAGGCATCACATGTTATAGATTAGGTGAGAGGGCCCCAAAATGGTGCACAGGGATGTGGGGTGAGGTTGTTACACACAAATGTAATGTCTGGGGAGGTTTCAGTGTGGGGAGCTGCCTGTAACTCTGCCCACAGAGATCCTTCAGCCTCCCCATGGGATCTGCAAAACCAGACCCACATCCCTGGCCAAGGGCATCCCAGATGGGGAGAAGTTTCTGGGTTTTCCACACTTAGGAAAGCAAACCTAAAATCTTCATTTTTTTCTTCTCTCTTCTCTAGTTAACATACTGACACTCCCTTCTCTTAATTGTATTTTCTACTGAGACTTGCTGCAGGTGTCATGTGACATGTTGAAGCTCTGTTTTTAATGAGGAAAACTATTTTGATGAAATTCTAATTCAACAACATACTCGATAAAGTTGCAAATGTTTTTATATCACCAGTTTTTAAAGTGCAGTGAAAATTAGTGAACTCTTACATGTGCATTCAGAATAAAGCTAGCAGGTTCCATTGTGCCATCTTTCATACAAAACTTAATTTTTCTCCTAGTCAGAATAAAATTGTTCTGTATGATTTTTTTTTTCACTTGAGAGAAAAATAACATTTATCCTTTGCATCCTCATTTGGGGAGAAGAAAACATAATTTTAAAAGTTGTTATTGCTTCTTTAATTGTTAAATAACACAGAAGATTTATTTCCTGAGCAGCTTCAGGCCTCCTGAACACACTTTCATACTTCTTTTTCCCCCTAAGGTTAATTTATTTATTTTAAACATATTTTATTTCTTGCTTGAATGTTGCTGACTGGCACTTTTCGTGCTCTGGCTGAAATGAGTGGCACCTCCTTTGCTTGAAATTCCATGGCTCCAGACATATGGAGCAGCAGCCAGGTCTCCATCACAGCAGCACTGAATGTCTCCAGAGTTATTGCTTGAGCAGTCACTTGGGTAAGATGAACAAAAACTGGTTTAAAATACATTTACCACTCATTTTTCACAGCAAAACATTGAGGCTGTGCTTGGTGATGGTCTTGGTTTTATTTTTTGAGAACATTTAGGTTTGTGCTTGAGAAATGACAGTGAAATAAAAGTTTTGGATTTAATTCTTTTGGCCTGAGTCTGGAATTCTGGTTTCTTTTAGAATTAAGTTCTGATAGAAATGCTGTATGCATCTTCATCAGCTCTTCTCTTGCCCTGCTTTCATTTTGGTGCCCTCCAGCCCATTTTTCCTCTTCTTTCCTTCCCTTTCTTCCTCTTCTTACACCTTCTCCCCTGTCTCCTCTGAGCTTAAGGTCCCTCCTGATGAAGGAGCAAGAGAATAAAAACGGGTGAATTTTGACTTCTTTAAAACACACTAAATTAAGTGCAGGACATGAGGAAGCAAAATTTGATTATTTTTTGTGGGTGAACTTCTGAGTTAAGTAATAGGAGGTGAATTTCTTATACAAAAGAAACATAAAACACTTCACCAGGGCCCAAGGATTTATATAAGTCTTGTTCATTTCTTTTCTCCCTGATCTCATGCTCTTCCACCAGGATCTTCCTTGCCCCATCCTTTCTCCCTGGTCTCTGGGGAAGGAGTTTGGGATTCCTAAGGCTGATCTTGCCATTAAATACTGAGGTAAATAAGGCTCTCAGTGCCTCAGCCTTCTCAAATGAAAATGCCCAAGTGTTTGACAACTTTTTCTCTAGAGAATCAGCTTTGACTTAAAAGTAAACATGTTTTCAGGTGAATATCTTTATCTGGATTCTCCTGGAAAGAGGACCCAGCAAATGGTGTGATGATGGCAAATTCTTTCTTCTTGTGTTATAAAAGCACCTGCTCTGCTGTTCATTTGTTTAGGGTTTGGGTTGTTTGGGTTTGTTTGTTTGGTTGGTTGGTTGGTTGGTTTTTTGGGGGGTTTTGGGTTTTTTTGGGTTTTTTTGGGTTTTTTGTTTGTTTTTGTTGGGTTTTTGTTTGTTTGTTTGTTTGTTTTTTTGGTTTTTTTTGGTTTTTTTTTGTTCCCTCCTGAAGGATTTTGCACTGTACTGAAGGACTCTCAGGTGTGACACAGGCCAGATTTGGTACATTTCTGCCTCTTCTTTTTTATTGTTATTTCCCAAATTGAAACTAGCACCATTCTGACCTTTCAGAGCTAAATATAATGAAAAAGAATCAATCTGTTCAGTTACTGGCTTTTTGTTTCAGCTACTAGTAAAATGAAGGCAAAATAAGGGTCAATTTTGGCAAAAGAAGTGTAGCTCCAATAACATGACACTATTACTCTACTGTGCTGTTTATTTCCTATTAAACACATTTATTCTGTTCTTACCAAGTACCTATTTCTACTTAAGTCTCTCCTACAATGCTATATAAAAATCTTCATGTTCTACAGTGCTTCTGTAATGTCAAATGCACAAATATTTGATTTTTCTGGGACATTTGGCCTCTGAATCAGTCCTGTGTTTTGACTGTTCATACTGAGTGGAGAGTTGCTGACTTACACCTGTGAGGGAGCCTGCTATAAATATGATCAATAGCTGTTTGCATCCTATTATTTTTATTCCAGGCACATTCCTGTGGTCAGGATGTCAGAATCAGTGTAATGTGGCATGTTGTCTGATCAATAGTAATAATGATAAGACAGCTTTTTATCCTGATGGCAGCTTCATGGGGGTATTTGGAAACCATTTGTTATCTGAATGGTGATATGAAACCTTAACATTAATGCCAACTATGCTGCATGTTCCCTCCGAGTTTTCAGTGCATTGTGTGTCACCTTCCATTAAGTTTTATCATGTCATGCAACTGCACTTTAAAGTGCTTTACTTCCTCCTACGTTGAGAATTTGAGGCAGAAGGATGTATTTTGGCTTTCCCTGCTGCCAGGGCATCGCAGGAAACATCCAGCTTTCCTCAGGAGTTGGGGTCTAATCACTGCTTATTCAAAATAATGAACTATCTTACAAGTTGTACTTTCCTGCTACGCATTTAATTAGTGTTCACCTCCCCTCCCTGCTTTCTGTCCCCCCCTCCTCTCAACTCCTTTGCTAGGCTGACAGAGCTGAGAGGAGGGAAACTGAAGCAATTTGAAACCTTGTTAGAAATTTATGAAGTGCTAAAATGTTTTATTCCCAAAGGCTGGTTTGCCAGCTGTCACTGGTAAGCCATTCGCTGCCTGCGATAGCAGGGGGAGGCAGCAGGCCACAGCCAACACGAGCCTCTACATCGTTTGGCAGATTACACACTCTGTAATTAGCAGGAAGTAGAGTGAAACTAATTATTTTTCTCCTCAATTGGGCCAATGACATTTGAGAGGAGGAGGGATGTGGTGCTGGATGGGGGAAGTTGTGGAGAGGCCACGGATTCCCTCCTTTCCCGCTCGCTGTGCCTGTGGTGACCCCACTTCCAGCTGGGAAAGGCAAGGAAAAGTTCCTGTACCCCTGCCTTGCTCACAGCCTGTGGCCAGCAGGAGAAAAGCTGTGTGTTGTGGGAACTCTGGATGCTGAGAGTTTTGGACTCTGTCAGCACAGAACTTCAGGGTAGCACTGCATTTGACCTGAGGCCTTAAAACAGGCTTCCAAAAAATGAGTGATAGCACTGGGATTATGGGGATGTAGTTTGGATAGCATTGGGTGATCTCACAGGGTGAAAACCTTAGATTTGGGATTATAGTGTATGGTGATATATGGGAGCCAAGATGGAGAACTGTGGGTGTGGATTAGTTGTCTTTTTGCACCTTCTTCTTCACCTTCTTCATGGATTTGGGTGATTTCTTTGATTGGTTAGTGAGGTCTGCATTGCGGATCTTGGGTGATAAGTCATTGGGTCAAAAACATAAATAATATAGATGTCAGCTGTTTACTGGATAATTGGGACTTAAATAACCTTGAACAGACACCATTTTAGCTCACTTTCTCAACTTGTTAGGGAGAGCTCACATCTCTTGAGTTTGTAATAGATGAGGATAATAAATTTCAGAGTGAGACATCAAAACCAACGTCTCCTGAGTTTTATTTACCCTGACCTTGGAGCAGGAAAAAGAGCCAGGAATTCCAACAGTGTGTTTGCTCTACAAACCTTTCCTGGTCTGTCGGAATGAACCGTTTTGACTGTGGAAAAGCTGGGCACGGTTCAGTGCCTGGGGTGTCTCTTGGAGTGATGCTGTGTAGGGGCAGGATGCAGGTCTTGAGGGAGGAGGTGCTTTTGTCCCCTCTCACCAAACCTCCAAAGGCTCTTAAAAGGCTGATTTGGCTACAAAGTGCACTGCCAGTAGGTTATATCCAGGAAAGTCTATTAGAATTTTTAGTTTTGCTTTCCTGAACTAAAATGAAAATCAGTCTGCTTCCATCTTACAGTTCTCATTTGCAAGCAACGCAGCCACCCCTTACCTGCACATATGAGCTGCAGCCTGGAAACCAGATCTTTTTTTCTCTCCCCTCTAAGGCTGACCTTTAAAGTTCATTTCTATCTGTGCATTTCCAAGGGAAGACTTTCACAAGGTCAGTTCAAAGACCTTATTATTTGAGTGGAGTCACTTGAAGTACAGTGCACGAGAAGCACACTGCTAGAATATGAACCACTAGAAAATGTATTAAGGGCATTTAGAAACACAAAAATAGCTGGTCCTTTCTGTCTTTAACACCACATGAGCTTCAGTGTTTTAAAAAACACTAGCTTTGGCTTTTTATTATGTTTCTTTCCTATAGCCTGATAAAACTGTTGCTTTATATTTTAGGTGCTGGGCTTAGATTCTGTTCTCCACTTCCTGGCTCATTTGGTTGGTCCTTTAATTAGACCAAGAAGCGTGTGCTGGGTTTTTATTTTACCCTTTTTTTTTTAATTAGCTTTTTTTTAATTTTATTTTTCTGCCCCCCAACCTTCCATCTTGTGGTGGTCCCTTGAGTTTTGCACTGATCATGTTCTTAACAGGTCTAATGACAGTCCCTGAGTTCCCTCCCTGAGTAGATAATTTCTGTGCCTAACTGCTGTTAAAGTTAGTAAAAGCCTAATGTGTGTAGCCTTATTATTTTCTTCCCCTCATTTGGTTTCAAAGCCTTTTCTCTTCATTATGCCAAACAGGAGTGAGGAAGCTCTTTTCAGTGAAATGTTAAGACCAGGAAGAAGTGGGTGTTTATGTGTACTCAGGAGAGGAATTCAACAATAACAAGGCATTTTAGTGTCAGATGTGTATAAATTAAAGTGCATGTTCCATGTAGACAATGCACATCCTTTAAGGATGATCTATTTGTAAAAAATAGGTGGCCTTTTTTTTTTAAACAATCGTGTCTTTCTTAAAAGCATTAGGTATTTCTTCAAAGTAACAATGCTTTTGTGTGAAAATTGTTAGTTTAGGTTGACTCTACACTGTAAAATCACAAAGGAATCTGAGCAGGTAATGCTGCATTTGCATCAGGATGATGTTTACTGGGCCTTCAAAAGCCGGGAACTGAAAGTGTGCTTCAAGACTCTTGACTTCTCCCTCTTTTCCTGCCAGCTCTTTGTGTGCATCCTGACAAGCCTCCCTCATGGAGTGCTCTTCAGCCACCAGTGTTTGTGTCACCACTGCTCACAGGGCCCACAGAGGTGTTCCTCAGCAGTGTGGGCAAACCCTGTGTGCTGAGTTGTGGTGGTTTTTGCTTCTTTTCTTCTTTTACTAAGGTTGGGATAGAGACAGGGGGAAAAGTAGACTTTGAGTTTGGGCTTGGAATGTTTATTATCTCTGATCTATTTACAGTATTTACAGACTCACAGGCCGTAAGCTCTTAGAAAACAAAGGTAAAATGGAGAGCTTCTAACTCTTTCCAAGATCTTTTAAGATATAATTGCCCAATAATGAGGTGACACCTATATTATTTATGTTTTGACCTAATAATGACCACCCAAGGTCCCCAGTGCAGACCTTTTTCACTTAATTGCAGAAAAGCATCTAAACCCATGAAGAAGGAAGAAGAAAATGAAGAAGAAGGACTTAGACAACACCCAAAATCCTCCATCTTGACTCAAATGTATTACTATACACCAAACCCCCAAATCTTAAGTTTCTAGAACTCCAACTGAGTCCTGCTTCAGGCAGGAAAACAGAGTTTTGTGTCACATCATCTCTCAGACACCTTTAAATTCCTGAGGGTGCCCAGCCTGGGCATCCTGTGGTGCCTGGTGCTCTTTGTCACTTGGCTCCTGCCAGCACAGGTAGGATGGAGAGTGATGGCCAAGCAGGGCTGACATTCCTGCAGCAAAGCTGCCCCTGAAATCAGGCAGTAATTCAGTGCAGGCATTGCAAAGCAGATTTTAACACTGTTTTTGTGGTAGCAGGATGGCTCAGTGATTGCAGATCTTTTTACACAACCAGAAGTGCATGTCCCTGGCATGTCCCTGTGCCCAGTGGAGTTTGCAGCTGCCTTAGTCCTTCCAGTAAATAATCATATAATTCATACAGGTTTTACCCCTCTGTTTCCATTCCCCTCCTTTACACCAGCTCCAGATACTCCATGTAGGCCTGCCAATAGTGTTGCTTCTGAGTATTTTTTCCTCTTAGATGGTTTCTCTCAGACTGCATCTTGTGAGGGAAGTTTCTGGTCTGTGCTGCAGACAGTTACGGTATCTGAGTTGGTTTCCATCCCCTTATGGGACTAAAACATGCATTTGCAATTGTAATAAATACTGTGCTTTATAAAAAATATCCTGTAAACATATGTTTTCTTTAATAATGAGGTCTACAGCAAACCAGCTGAGATTAAGGCTGTTTCATATATTTATTTGTCTTGTTCCTGTACTTGACATGTTAATGAATCATCTCACCATTCTAATGGAAGTTATCACACATAAGATTTTCAGAAAGTCAGAATGCAGTTACTGAATCTGCTGGTTTATTAATATTCTGGAATACCCATAAACTCTTATTTCTTGTCAGGAGTGTTACCTGTGTTTTGCTAAATCCAAATTTAATCTACAAATAATACCAATACTATTGTAAAACTGTATTTAGATGTCAACCTAATAAAGATAGTGGGGAGAGCTGTTTCTGCTTGCACAGACCTCCCTGGGAAATCTGGGCTATTCTCTTTCTGATCATTTTTAGTTACTTGCATGTGAGACCTGTTGTCCAAATGGAACATTTCAGATTGAGACACATGACATCATCTGAGCATAGGCTGCTGGGAAATACAAAATGGGACTCACCATCCCCAAAGCACTTCTAGGACTCATCTGATATTTTGTGTATTTTTAAGGGGGAGAAACTAATTATGCTTTTAACAATAAAAAGACTCAGCTTGGTGCAGTGCTTGTGATCTGTGTGGCATAATTTACTTGTCTCTTTTCCCACCAGATCAATTGCATTTGTTTATTAGAGAGTGACGTGCACAGAATAAGGATCCCAAGGAATATGAAAGAAAGAAGTTATTTCCAGTCTCCTTAAGGAGAAGGAACTTAGAATTTAAGACTATTTTAAATCCCCTGTTGAACATGTTATACCAGCTGAACAATGAAAGCATCAGGTTTCTGTATCGTGGAATCACAGGATGGTTTGTGTTGGAAAGGACCCCAAAGTTCACCCAGTTCCAGCCCTCTGCCATGGCAGGGACACCTTCCACTGTCCCAGGCTGCTCCAAGCCCCAGTGTCCAACCTGGCCTTGGGCACTGCCA
>JBBMKD010000001.1:111787103-111800232 GCA_037834095.1 Argya squamiceps
ATTCTTTTTAATTAAGATTGCAGTAGCTTGTCATAGCTCTAGTCTTCTATAAAAATAGCCATGAATGCTAGGGCATTTTCCTTTCCTTTAATTTGGTGAGATGTAAACAAAAATCAGTACATCGTGGTGACCTTGGAAGCAGTTTAGGAAAAAATGTGAGCAGTAACCAAATGGCAATGCTGCTTCTCTTCTTCATTGTAGAATGGAATCACAGAGTGGTTTGTGTTGGAAGGGAACTAAAAGCTCAGCCAGTGCCACCCCTGCCATGGGCAGGGACACCTTCCAGTGTCCCAGGCTGCTCCAAGCCCCAGTGTCCAACCTGGCCTTGGGCACTGCCAGGGATCCAGGAACAGCCACAGCAAATCTGAGAATTCTATTCCAGGGCCTGCCCACCCTCAAAGAGAAAAATTTCTTCCCAATATTTAAGCCAACCCTGACCTCTTTCAGCTAAAGGCCATTTCTTCTTTCTCTGTCACTGCATGTCCTTATATTCTGTGTACACTTGTATTATGTTGTAATTTTCTGTCTTGTTTTGTTGTCGTGTGTGAGTTACTCCCTTCCTCTCTCAGTCCTGGGTTTATTTTCATGATTAATAGAGCCAAATCACTTTCAGAGCCTATCAGCAATTTAATTATTAAAATATTAACTATATTAACTAATATCAACATTATTAAAATAGTAACTGTATATGAATAGTTACTAAGAATACATATATTAAAATAGTATCTATATACAACTCCTGTTTGCTCTACAGCAGTGAGACTCCTCAGATCTGTTGGTGCTGGAGTTTTGTGCTGAATAGAATCAATTGCTATGTGGGTTTTGTGAGTTTCTCCTTCTTTTGCTCCCTCTCCCCTCTTTATTTTTTTGGATGTTCATTGAGAGCCATCCCCTGAGCAAAGTAGGCAGCTGTGCCCTCTTCACTCCTCCTCTGGTGCTGGGTTTGGAGCACGGGGAAGGGCTGCCCTTGTTCTGCTGCTGTGACTCAGCCCTGGCTGATATGACAGGCAAGCTGTCAGAAGGAATTCAGTCACACTCAGGGCTTGTCCCCACGGGTGGGAAAAATCCAGCAGGGATGCAAAGCAGCATGAGGGCAGCAAAATGTTTTGAGACGTGCTGCGTGTTCTGCAGAGGCTGGAGAGCCCTCACCAGAGCAGGAGATCCAAATGCCAGGTGGATCTGTGGTCACGCAGGGATTTCTAATCCAGGTTGTTCCACAGAGGCAATTCCAGATCCCTAGAATGTGTCCTCTCCCTTCAGATTAATGTTCAGGGGTGAATATTTTCTTGCCTGTGACTCGGGAATTTCTTCCATCCTGCATTTGCAGATTTGAGGAATAAGGATTTGTACTTGCATAAATCACTTGCAGTTGACATGAAAGAGGAAGAATCATGGTGAGGAAGTGGGGGACAGTAAACTTAACACTTCCAGAGTGGAAATGTTCTTTATACCACAATATTATGTGAAGTTTAATGCAAAAAAAATGCATCACACTTAACACTGAATTTTGTCCTTGATGTGCTGGTGGTGATGGTGGTGAATTTGGACTGTTAAGACTACAGCCTCTGTTCAACATTTCCTAACTAGGAAATCCAGTAGAATTCAGTGCTGCTCATCTCTTTAGCAGTTTCTGGAAGAACTCTGTTTTTTAGGAAGTACTATAAAGGTTGCTCTGCTTATTGTTCCCATGATGGGCAGATTTTGAATTTTCCTTTAGCGGGGACTACCTAATGTAGTACCTAAATGGTGTCAGTGTTGGAAATACTGTGCCGCCAGAGCTTTCACCTAATTCTCCTTGCATTTTCTTTCAACACCCAGAGTATTTAGCAATGTTTGTGTGATTTCTTGCAGTAAAACCTCGTGTTTTGTATGCTGATGGCTGCCAGCACAGTGTGCCAGCACACTGTTTCAGATTCTCCTGCTTGTCCTTGCTGGATGAGCTCACTGATGGTGTCTGGGCAGAAGCTGTGCAGGCTCAGCCAAACCCCAAACCTCCATTCTTACATTTCCCTTGGGGTAATACTGTTTTCCTTCTGATGCCTTGGGAAGGCTGACCTGAAACAGAGACTGGACAGAGCTAGAGGGTAAAGCAGATATTTATTCAAATGCCTTTTAGGGTACACCTTGGGCAGGACAAGAGCCTGACCACGGCTACACCCAAGGTGGACTCAAAATGGTCACAAAATGGATGACCAGTCATGAGGTCTCACACTTTTGTAAGTTTTGGTCCATTTGCATTTTGGGGTGTAAGCGTTCAATTACAGCTTCAGATTATGAACTCCCATCCTTCTTGTTTTCTCTCTTCAGTCCACCCTTGTTTGTGCTTTTGGGCCTGGAAACTGTACTCATTGTCCTTGGTTTCCAGTAGGAAAAGGATTTGTTTTTTTCTCCCTATTCTATGAAGAGAGCTGACTAACACTTAACATGAGGCTCAGAACTGCACCCCTGGGCAGCACAGAATCTGAAAAATATGAAAGCTAAAACTTAAAGCATCACCTCAATGCATCCAAGAAAAACCCTTTTCCCCCCAAAATGGCTCAATATGGGGGAGGAGTGTGATACAACCATCCAGATCTCCCCCTCTGTTTTCCTTTCCCCTTCTCTCACAGTTTCAGAGCAGAGCTGTCTGAGAGGTTGGGGTTTAAAAAAATCCCTTCACATTTTGGGGTTTTTCTCCTTCTTCATTTTCCTAGCTGAGTGGTTGGCAGGAGTGTCTGCTCTGCTGAGAGGCTCCCTCTGGCAATAGGACTCACTCACTCACTCACCGCAAGCAAAGCTCACCCACACAAAAACCCAAAGAATAAAGTCCTGTTTATTATTTTTCACTGAAATTTTTGATTTATTTTGCTTTCCTTTTTGTGTGGAAGAGATGATTTTTTTAAAAAAATTCTGTCCTTCCTGGACAGGTCTAATAGAAAGTATGCTCAGCTTTTCTGTTTATTTATAAAACTCTGTTGTCCCATTAGGATGTGAAGTTGGTGGCTGTCAGAACTCCCTCAAAAGTTTTAGGTCAACTGCAGCATTTTGAAGACAAGCCCCAAAGTGAAGTCTGTTAAATCTCAGCCAATATGTCATTGAAAATAGTGTGGCTCTGCTTATGGAAAAAGTGATAATGTCATAATCCAGCTAAAATAAAAGCTATACAAATATGGATTAATTCAATTTTTCAAAAACCTGAGACAGATCTAATTATCTTTATTTCTCTTGCTTATAAAATATTTTTGAGAGGAAAACAAATCTGAGGCTCTTCTCTCACTTCTGTCCTATTGCTTTTGGTGTTTTTGCAGTGAGTTCCTTATAATAGGAATGAATGGAATTGAGGTTTTGGGTTGAAGAAGCACAGATGCCTATTTTTTGCCCACAGATTGACAATTATCTGGGTGGGGTTTTTTGTTTGTTTGTTTGGTGTTTTTGTTGTTGGTTTTTTGTTTGTTTTTTGTTTTTTGTTTGGTTTGGTTTTGGTTTTGGTTTGTTTTTTTGGTTAGTATTTTTTTAACCACAGATTATTCCTTTTTAGCTGATTAAAAGCTCCCATCACTTGCATCTGTTGCATTTTCCACTCTGCATTTGTGCACTCCACCAAACCCCACACTTCCCTCCCTGCCTTGTGAGTTCTGCTTCTTTTTATAGTTTCACCTGAGGATCCTTTCTTTTAATTGTGGAAGCCTGCTTTGATTTAATGGAAGTTTCTGTCCTCTGAGAATGATAATGTAACACTGAGTGCTTTTTTTCCTTAGTGATTATTATTTGTGGGCAAAACCAACTGCATACTTAATTATCCTCATTAGTGGTTCTGATTTTGAAACTGATTCAAAGGAGAAGCCCTTTGGAATAAAAGGTTGAGCACTGGCACATTGAATCAGAGTAGCAATTTGAAAAAGCATCATTTTTTTTGTTGTTTTTTTCAGTGGACACAGCAAATTTATATTGTTGAATCCTAAAATCTTGGCTACCCTTACAAACATGGAAAATAGTTCTGCATTTTGAGATTTTATACAGTGGGAAGGATTGTGCTCTCCTCTGTTGACTTAAAACTGTTGTGGGTGGTGGTGCTTAATGGGTGTTTTTGTAATTGTATTAGTTCAATACCTTCATCTCTTTGCTAATTATATTTGTAATATCAAATAATTCTGGGCAATTGATTTAATTTTGTTTTCCACGTTAAAGCTATTTTGATTTTAGCATTCTCTCATAATTCTTCTTTAGGGCTGATTTCACTCTTCTTTATTTTATTAATTCCTTTTTAATAATACTTACTTTGGATTCTATTTTTATTAATTCCTTTTTAATAAGACTCACTTCGGATTTTTTGGTCAGAGCGTCTTTATCCAGTGCTGTTTTCCTGTTCTTGAAGTTACTTATTTTGCCTCCACCTGAAACTTATTCCTCATGTGAGCTGTGTTTTACCCTCCTTCCCCTCAAACAATGGGGAATATTCAATCCCCATCAATTCAGAGGAGCAAAAGAAATCCCTGTCCAGAGACAGAATCAAAGCCAAAGTTGTAAAAGCACACTTGCTTTACCCTTGCTCTAATAAAATTTATAATATTTATCAACCTTGTGTGTTAGTCATTAGATAAAACCCCTAGAGGGAGACACGATTATTGTAATGCCTCATCACTCTGATCTTTCCACAATAGCTGCAGTAATTTCTCTAGGTCACTTTGCATAGCCTGTTACTGGATAATTGAGTAGTGATAATAACATCCTTGTTTGTAAGTGTCTAATCAGGTTTTGATTCTTTTCAAATAAGGCCTTTTTTTTTTTTTTCTAGTTCATCAAGGGGAGATGTATTAGAGAAAAAAAGTCCAATTTAGCCATTTAGCCTCTTTTTAATTTTATTTTTTTTTAAATCTCTCTGTTTTAAATCTCAGTCATGGTGATCCAGTATAGAATCTTGAAAAAAAAAAAATTAAAAATCATCCTAAGTAGTGACACAGCTCATCAGCATTGCATTCTCCCACCCACCTAGGCTCTCTCTCCCTGTTCTGCATTGAGTAATCAGCATATTTGTGATTGCATTTGTAATGTTTCTACTACTGGCACGAAAGGCACATCAGTGCATTCAGAAATGTTTCATTTATCACTTCTCTGTGCGTGTGTGTTTATGCAGAAAAGATTATCTTAGCATACTCTATTGTTTGGACGTCAACAG
Organism: Argya squamiceps; assembly: GCA_037834095.1. NCBI lineage: Eukaryota > Metazoa > Chordata > Aves > Passeriformes > Leiothrichidae > Argya > Argya squamiceps. The sequence continues at coordinate 111,792,259 of JBBMKD010000001.1, forward strand.
GGTAATTAACCTGTGGTATGATCCTGGTAATTCAGTTTCCTTAAATATAATTTATTGTTTAGATGGCTTCAGCCATTTTCCCACAGAAGTTGGTTTGGGGTATTTTTTTTGACTGCTATTTAGATTAATTCCATTAAATTGCCTTACAAGATATTTGTATTTACAGTGAAAAATCAATATTTTATTTTCTTCTGTTGGGGAGGATTTCAATATTTTTCTCTGACCATATGAAAAATGAGGCTTGAATTCTCACTTTAAGAAAATTTTCTATGGTTTTGCTATAATTGGGTCTTTTGTTCTTTCTAGGTCTGTACCTCACAGCCACATGTTTTTAATGATTGTGGTCACAATGATGTTTTCTTGCCTGCTTTTACTCCGATTTCAGGCCAGTGAAAAAGGAGCTGTCTGGCTGATAACAGATCTTTCAAGAGTTAGGAGATCCTGGGAAGTTCCTTGAGTATTAAAATCCTTCTGACTTCCACCTGTCTTGCTACCTTTTTCTTCCATTTTGCCAAATAACCTCTTTTATTTAATCTCTTCCCTGTCCTTTTTTGGGGATGAAAAGGGACATCTGGGGTGGCTCTTGGGGATGATCCTGTGCAGGACCAGGGCTTGGACTTGATCATCCTTGTGGGTCCCTTCCAACTCAGGATATTCTGTGATCTTTGTCTTTTTTTTTCGCTCTGATCCCAGTGTATCTTTTTATGTGCCATCTCCCACACCAACACAAAATAAAATCAACGAGAAAACACACCCTGGTTTTGAATTTTCTGAAGCCTGGGGATGCATTCAGGAATTTCTGGTGCAAGGACAGACAAAGGCTGTGATGCTTTTAGGCTCATGCATGAGGCAGACTGAGCTCACAGTACAAATGTCTGTAAATGTAGGCAGCAAACATCCACCCAGAAGCTAAAAATGTTGGGGCACCTGTGCTGAACTTCTCCAGTTAACTGAGATGTTCAAGAAAGCTGTGAAGTTTCCTAATCCCTCTCTGTCTGCTGGAGATGGTCGACCAGGAGAAGTGAGTGATTTGCCCCATCAAGGCAGGGTCTCAGCTGAGCCCAGGCTGTGTTTTTCCTGCATTACCTGTGGAGAAAACTCAAAAACTGCTCTCCTACCCAAAGCACGATGGCTGGGGTCTTTTAGGGAAAGATTTCTTCCACAAGGCATGCAGGATATTGATTTTTTATTGTGTTTCTTTAACTTTGATTAGAGCTTGATGAGCTGATAAGAACACATGGGTTCTTAGTCCTTAAACTTCTTAGGGGAATGTGTCTCATGCTGCTTTGCACCTGTTTGCAAAACTGTTTCCAAATGTCATTTTTTTCTGGAATGTGTTGTCCCATCATGGCAAAAAGCAGTCCCAGGTGTCTGCCATTCTAAATTCAGCAGTAGGAGCTTAGACTTTATTAAACCCTTTCCTTTCCTTTTCCTTTCCCTGTTTTTCATTATACTCCTTGGGATTGCCTCTACATTTCTTGTGTTTAGGCAGCTGTATTTAAAAGTGAGAAATTATTACATTTTAAAGTGGCACCTCATACATTCCAGTAAATCTGAAGGAAATACTTGATTGTTGCCCAGTTCCTCAATCACAACCCCACTGAGGAGAAAAAGAAAGGGAACATTGATGTCCAAAGCTGTGGCAAACCTGAAGTTCCACTGTAACACAGTTCAGGCTGTTCCTACAAACCTGCTATAGTGCAGGGGTGCAGTCAGCTGCTTAATTATGTAATTTATCTTTTCTGTTTTGATTTTTTATTTTATCTAAATAATCTCAGTGGTCTTTTGGCTCCAGACTTTCACTTTGATTCATATCTTTTAATTTATCTATGTAAATATTTCATGCTGGATATGATTAATCAAATGGATGAGAACTAATTTTTTCCCTTAGTTTGAAATTGTTATTCGTTTAAGACCAAACTTTCCCCTTGCAAAGACATTACAGGAACAGCATTTAGTCCTTGAAAAGGGAAGGTGAGTTAAATCTAAGTGTCAATTAATTGTTCAGAGACATTTTATTCATATTTTTGAGTGTGCAGACTGGTCTCTCAGCCAAAAGTATTTCAGTTCTTTCAAGAGCTGAAGAGAAAACTGGGGCTTCAAATGGGCAATTGCAGAATACGGGAAGAGGGCTTTGGAAGAACATGAGGCCCAGAAAAAACCCTTCAAAATCACAGAAATGGTATTTAAATTTACTAAAAGATGAAAGAGCACATGATGAAAAGGAATTATGTACAACACCAAGGCTCAGCATTGCATTTGGGTACCGAGTTGAACTGACACAAAATTTCCTTTTGTTCCGTGCAAACTCCAGGAAAGTTTTCACTTTTTGGCATCTTTAGGGTGAAGGTTCTTGCTGATGAATCAACCTGAAGGGGGGATATTGTGGAGGAAGGGGACAGATGGTTTCATGATTTGCTTTTGCATTTCTTCTCTCATCCCTTTGTTGGTGCTGATCCCTCCTTGTCACCAGATCCCACAGGGGACTGTAATGCTGTAATTTAAATTTAGGATCTTCTCTCACACACCTCAGTGACACTTCCTTCTGCCCAGTAAAAAGGATTGAGAATCAGCAGTTTCAGCCTGGTTTGCCTTCTGAAGATGTTGGAACTCTAGAGGCTAAAAATGTCAAGTTTTCTGTATTAAAAGGTGCTGACCCTCAAGCAAGCACCACGTTTAACTTGAAGCCTTAGAACAAGCTCCCAAGATTGAGTAAAAACACAGGACTTGTAAGTGTATAGTTTGAATAATATTGTGTAATCTCACAAGGTGAAAAGCTTAAATTTAAAAATTTAGTATAGTAATACATATAAATCAAGATAAAGTATTTTAAGCAGTCTAAGTCCTTTTGCTTCCTTCTTCTTCATGAATTTAAGTAGTTTTTTGTAATTAGGTAAAAAAAGTCCACACTGCAAGCCTTAAGTAGTCATTAAGTCAAAAACATAAATAATGTGTCACCTCATTATTAAGTAATTATCACTTAAATAACCTTTAAAAGAGTTAGAAGCACTGCATTTTACCTTTGTTTTTCTAACTTATTAGTTAGAGCTCACAGCTCATGAGTCTGTAAATAAATAAAATAAAAAACTAAAATCCAAGTCAAAACCTTTACATGAAACGAAAAATCCCAGCCTCAGAGGCAAGAGGTATTGGCTGAGTCCTTGTAGAAGATTTTCAAGTGATCAGCATGCACACATGTAGGAACTGGAGACCTGGAGGAGTGACCTGCCTTAAGAGAGAAAGGGCTGTTCTGTTAAAAAGAAAAATCAGTCTATTCTTAGCTGTGCCAGTAGCTACAGGCGTTGGAAATGCCAAATTCAGCCTAAGCATTCCCAGCTGTGTGTCCATCCTGGTTTCATCCTGGCTCAAACCAGTGCTTGGTTTCCCTTGGCGAGGGAGATCAGCTCACAGCCCCACTGAGCAGCCTGTAAAGAATCAGTTCAGTTGAAAAGAGATCTCTCAAAAGCCAACAGGAATTTTGCATCTGGCTGATGTATCCAGCTCTTTGCTAAGCACAGGAGTGTTGTCTCCCTGAAAATCAGGAGAAACTCCCTTGGCTATAATGCTGTGTCAGTTCCCCTTATTGCTTCAAGTACTTGAGAAAAAGGAATATTGATTGAATTTGCTAAAAATTTATCCTTCTCCCATCTCCCTCCCCTCTCTCCCCTCTATTTTTGCCTCCCCCATACCTCTCTTCAAATTCTTGCAGGAGTGAGATCCTGGCATCTATTGAGCCTTAGACTCCAGAAGTGCTTCTTGTCCTTTGATCTGATAAACTGTTGATGTTCTCCTTTAACCACTCAGCCCAAGACACAAATCTCTGCCTTCTTGCCCCAAAGTGCTTGCAGGTGCAGATTGTTTGTCATCTCTTCATTCCAGCTGGGGCACCTGAGCACTGCTGAGGTGTAGCCTTGCTCCTGTTTCCCTCCAGAATTATTGGTTTGGTAATAAATAACCCTTATTCAAGAATAATCTTTGCATTTTCTTCCCTTACACTGAGAAATGACATGATCTCTGTCCAGGTCAAGTGCAGTCACTCAGCTGCAAGAATTTTTAGTTCTGCCTTGGGTGTTATTTTCTCTTCTATAATTGCTTTTTTTTTTTTTTTTTTTTTCAGGTATTTCTTTGCTGTGTAATTTCCCTAACTTCCAATTTCCCTTCCCACTCTCCCTTGCAACTCTTAGTCTGAGTTGCTTCTATTTTCTGAAAAATACAGTGTTTGTTGGATCATATTCTATCATTAAGTAACATATAATTAATTACACATCGTCTTTGACTTGACTCAGTTTCAATTAGGTTTCAATAAACCACTTGTTCTGTCATTCAGCTAATCCCTTTCTTCCTATGGAACACTGAGGAGAAATATCTTAGAAATATCTTTTTAATAAGAGCTTCCAAAATCCCATTTTTGTCGTTGGATATCTCCAAGCGGCTTACAGAGTGAATTCCACCACAAAAAGCATCTGGGCTGTCAGCATTGTGTACAAGTGTGTGTATTGCAGCACTGTGATTATTTTCCTGGGATCTTGGTGTGTTTGTGGCTGCCATTAAAATGAATGCTTAGCAGATGTTGGTTTAAAATGAGCATTGTACTGGCTGATGGATGGAAAGTTTGTCAAAAGTACTGAAAGCTTCTACAGGGGCTACAAAGCAGCTGGAAAAATTCATTGTTCTGTGCTGCTCCTATGAGTCTCTAGCTCAGCTGTGCTGTGTTTGATTGGGAAGTGTAGATTCCATGGAAGTGTCAGAGTTCCTGATATTTTCTATTTTTATGTCATTCGTAATTTGGTATTTACCTCTTTGTTCTTGGCCAGGAAAGCTACTGGATTTGCTTGAATATGTGCTAAGAAGCAGCACAGCATAATAAGAGCTGGCAAATGTGAACTGTGTTTATTACTTCTACGTGACTATCTTGTTGGCCAATGGAAATTTAAACGCCCCGTTGATTGTTTCATTTGTATTTGTAGAGAAAAGCTTGTACAGCAGATGAACAATGCTAAATTGTTTTTTTTTTTCTTTCAGTTCTCTATTATGTTACCAACAATGCTGTTCTCTGCTTCAAAGTACAACTATAATTAGAAATGTGATTATGTAAAAGTGGCAGCATCTTATTCACTCCTTCTGAATGAGGATTCAGCTTCTCCCTGTGCTTAGTCCTCCTGTGCCTATTTTTGCTTTCCAGATGCCTGAGTTCCTCCTGGGATTGCACTCACTAGGTGGAACTTTTCTTGCAGGGGACTTTATTCTGTGCTGCCACCTGCCTCATCTAAATGCAGGAGCTCAGCTCCAGAGTTGAAAATTCTCCTTTCTGAAGCTCCAAGTGCCTTTCAACCTTCTCTGTGCCACTCATTTATCCATCTCCTGCATGCCAGATATCTTTCCCTATTGGAGAGGATGTCTCCCTTTTTTTAATTTCCAGGGATTCCCAGAGCCAGTTTTGCTCTCTTTTGAGTCTCTCCTGATGATATTTAGAATGAACACCTTCCCACCTTGCACCTTTGATCAAAAGAGAGAAGAAAAAAATAATCTATTTTGTGCTCCAAGCTACCATAAAATGCAGTGGCAGAGTTAGACAAGAGAGTTCATGGCTTAGCATTGGGATTGCACATTCTTTCTGCAGGATAATAGAATCCTTCTTGTGCAAATGAAGGCTACCCTGAAATCTGTCTCATCACTGTTCTCATCCAGTGGAGTCACCTTTTCAAAAACTGACCCCTTACCAGCCTTGCTTTAGAAAATCCTGTCAAAATCTACTGCATTCAAGATACAGTGAAACATCCAAATCTCTGTGTTTGTGTCAAGCAAAACTGACAGGTTTTTTTTTTATAAGTGAACACTATATGCAAATATAAAGCAGGTTAGTGGTACTGGAATATATCCTACCATTTACTGGAAAACAAAAATCATGTGTTAGGCTTATCAGTCCTCCAACAGAGGTTAGGAAGGTACTTTAGAGGAAATGTTGGGGGACCTTTAAACTACCTGGAGACTTCAATCCCTCCAGTGAGAGCTGAACAGCCCATGACAGAAGTGGTTAATCTGGTGCTCTGACTAATACTGACTCTTTCCACTGATACAGAATCTTCAGTTTAAGGTTGGGACTGGGAATCCATGCAGACACATGGGTGGCAGAACCAAGATTATCACAGGCACCTAGGTTTAGAGGTCTTTGCTAGAAAGACCTGACCAAATGATATACAGCATTTACATTGCTGTTTCTCTATTAAGTATAGACACATATTACTATTAAGGAGTTATGGAATTTCTTTTTTCACTGTTTGCTCAGTTCTTTTTATGACTTTATAAATATTTTTTTGCCACATAAAGACTGTAAAAATAAATTTAGGGATGCCAACAGAGACTGCCTGTGTTCTGGACAGAAATTTAGTCGCTGGAAATTTCATAAAAGCAGATTACTGATATATTTTTGCAGGTTGTTCTGATGCTTTAAGTTTTAGCTCTGATGTTTTTCAGATTCTGTGCTGCCTAGAGATGTAGTTTAGAACTTCATATTCAGTGTCAGTCAACTCTCTTCACAGAGTAGGCAAATCCTTTTCCTGCTGAAGACCAAGGACAACATTCAGGCCCAAAAGCACAAACAAGAGTGGACTGAGGAGAGAAACAAGAAAGATAAAACCTCACAACCTGAAGCTGTAACTGGACAATTAAACCCCAATATGCAAATGGACCAAAACTTATAAAAGTGTGAGACCTTGTGACCGTTTGTCCATTTTGTGACCATTCTTGGTCCACCATGGGTGTAGCCCTGGTCAGGGTCTTGTCCTGCCCAAGGTATATCCTTAAAGGCCTTTCAATAAATATCTACTTCATTCTCCAGCTCTGTCCAGTCTCTGTTTCAGGCCAGCCTTCCCAAGGCATCAGTACAAGTGGTGCTGCCCCAGCAAGAGCAGAAGTGAGCGGATCTGTATCCATTTACACCGAAAGGAGTTTCTCATTTTACTTCTGGGTGTAAACCACTTTGGGTGTTTAACCTGGTGGTATTTTCTTTGAAAAGGAGAAATATTTTATTATTTTATTTATTTATTAGAGCTGACATTAACATCCAGATGCTTTGATTACCTTCCCTGGGCGCCGTGTCTGACTCGGCGTCAAATCGTTTTGCGCGCAGCTGAAATCTCTCAGGTTTTCAAGGTCTGTTCTTTTCTTTCTTGTCTTGCAGTTTTCAGTGAAGAGCTACATGCCAGTCTCTACTTTGTCAATGCATCTCTGCAAGAGGTAGTGTTTGCTAGCACCACAGGGACTCTGGTCCCCTGTCCAGCAGCGGGGATCCCCCCAGTGACGCTCAGATGGTACCTAGCGACGGGCGAGGAGATCTACGATGTCCCAGGGATCCGCCACGTCCACCCCAATGGCACTCTCCAAATCTTCCCCTTCCCTCCTTCAAGCTTTAATAACTTAATCCATGATAACACTTACTATTGCACAGCTGAAAATCCTTCAGGGAAAATCAGGAGTCAGGATGTTCACATTAAGGCTGGTAAGTAGGGTCTTTTATTGGGTGGGATTGAGGAGGGAGGGAACTTGGATGTTTCAAAGAGTAGCAGCAGATGTCAGCCAAGGGAGATTGGCCAGAAGTGCAGCCTCTAAACTCTTAACACTATTAAGTAATATTGTGAATTCTTTCCTCTCCTCTCCTCCCCAGTTTGAATTATTTTGGTGTTGAAAAGTTAGCTTTACAAAGATCAGTTGAGCACAAATATAAGGAGAAACAAACTGATAATCAAATCAACAATCAAACCATGCTTGCACATTAAAGAACTGTGTGAGAAAAAGATGGATTTTGTGCATGGGCTGGAAGAGAAGGAGAATACTTGGCCTTAAAAATCACACCTCTCCTCCTTGTTTTTGGTGACTTGTTATAAAGTGGCTCGTTTACTGGGAAATGCTTTCTCCGGCTAGCTGATTTTCCGAGCCAATTTATAGCAGTTTGTGAGTTTCCCAGGTAGCTCGCTG